>RJWH01003854.1:0-131113 GCA_004363575.1 Solenodon paradoxus | reverse complement strand
TTCTTTTTCTTAACATGGCAGTGCTTCTTTCTGATCATTTATATCCTATCCATTATTTAATGCCTCATTAAAGATCTTTTCTTGATCTCTCTGACTCCCCTTTACTTTTCTCTCCTTTTTAGAGCTTATGACTTGTATCTGACTATTCACACTTGCTTTGTCTCTTTCTTCATGTTAAGTATAGAGGTTCTGTCACTGACTTTAGATGCTAGTTCTTCCTTATGAGCAGACACATAAGAAATGACAGAAACCTAGTTGCATAAGCTTTGAAAATCTATGCTTAACTGAAACTTTGTGAATTAGCTCCAAAAAAGGAAGAGGAAAAGAAGCCTACCTTTAGGGGAAAATGCATGCTTCATTCTCTTTGGGCCAACGGGGTTTAAAAGCCTTTCTAGCCCAGTCACATAAGATTTTAATTCTCTTGACAGCATCTCTTGAATGATTATCTGGCTGTAGCTTTGAACACATCTAGGGAGAGGGAATGTTCTAGCCCTCAAAGTAACTCATTATAAGCAGAGGTGATTCTGTGCATGGACTCATTCAAGCATTTTGAGAACCTCTATACCATATAGTAGGCCTAAATCTGTAGGGCAAGAGGTATATAAAAATGAGTTGGTAGTTTCCCTGCTTGTAAGGTGCCCCATCCTCTTATAAGTATAATCAAGTGGGAAGATAATTGGCACTAATACAGTGAGAGAATATTAATGTTATGAATATGAATTAAGTGTTGGTACTTTGAGAGGTAAGTAGGACTTTAGTAGAGATAGGAGGATGGGAAAAAGACATACTAAAAAGGAGAGATGAGAGTAGCACAAATGCAGAGTCATGAGGCCATAATCCATACACAAGCAGTATGTAATTTAGACCCATAACAAGAGTTCTAGAGAAGAAAAATAGTTGCCCACTGGGCCTCAAGGGATATAATCCTGGTAGCTACTGAGATGACCCCAGTGTGCCACATCTACCCATGATTCTGTGAACTGTGAGCAGTCAGTGAAAGCACAGTGGAAAACACTTTGATCATAACACTGGATGGTCCTAGGTGTTAGAGAATTTTTGCATATATATGAAATTAAGTTCAAAGGATCATGTAGAGAGAGATTTCCAAATGTCCAAGCAACTGAACTCCCCTATTTTTAACCGTAAGCTGAGAGCACTAGTTGAGAATTGAGAGTACTAGTTGCCCAGGGCGCGGTGCTGTATAAAATCAGCAGGGATTGAATCTTTCTCATCATTGAAAATGGTAAAATTATTTTGCAAGAAAAATGATTAATGTTCTGAATTCTGACAATTTAATTCCCAACATTGCACAATTTCCATTTTTGCTGAAATTCATCACCCTGACGGAGCATTTCTGCTAGGAGCATTTCAGGCATTTTAACCCAGAAGTTAGTAGCATATACTGCGTGGTTTTGTAATGAGTAAGAGAAGCTTTCATTTAAAAAAATGCTACTTATTTGGGTGACATAGTTATTTAGATATTCTGAAGTTTAATGCATGCTGAGCATTTTCTGTCTTTCAGGATACTTCTTTGCCCCTATTTTGTATTTATTTTCTCAAAAATAAGCCAGGATACATTTACTTGCTACACTTTTTGTAAATGTTGAACAAAGAATCTAAGAATTACAATTGGCTTCTGATTTTTTTGTCTTCGTGGTTGAATGAACTTTTGTATTCATCTGACATTTAATGTTAACTTTTGGTCAGTACTAATTATACATAGCCTAGAGCTAATGTGAAAAATATGTTTAACAATAGATCTATATAGAGCATATCATCTGTGCATAGTATAACTATAGTATAATTGGATCAAAGAGATCTGTAACTGAGAAAAAGAAATGTGAAATCCTGTTATTGATAAATACTGGGTCATAACAGTCTTTGTACAGAGATGACATTTACATCTTTTATATATGAAGAAACCTGCCTGCATTTGAATTCAGGTGTACCCAGAAAGACTGAGGTTGTATTGCAGTTTTATTTCACTTACAGTTTACAAAAATGCCCAGGTGCACCCTGGAGGAATAGTAGTTGGACACAGTCCGCATATTTGCCAAGGATTCGCAGCCTGGGGCTGGGGGGAGCAACCGAGATGAACTAAATATAATAAATTCTGTCTTCCTCCTCTCTCTTCCTGCCTGCCTGTCTCTGCTTGCCTTCATTCCTGCCTGCACCTTTTCTTTAAAAAATGTAAAATGTCCAGCCCTGCAAAAAATAGGAAATGCAGACAACCAGACATCAGTTTAAAGAATATACCTGCATGTATGTGATGGATTTCATAAGTTGCTTTTCTTTTTAAGTTTGAGTAATTAAAACTTCACAAAATGAATAAAAATTATTGTTACATTTTAAAATATAAAGTGTGAAGTAAGTTCATTGTTAGGGCTGTTTTTTTTTCTTTATTGTGAAAAATATTTTCTAGTTTCACTAGTAATTTGTATTTTTTTATGATCTGTTCTTTATTATGCTGCCATCTAGCATTATAAATTAGGGCAGCTTCAATCATTGAACCATGGTTTTATCATTTATAAAATTAGATTTGGGGTTAAATTATATGTGGTATATCTTATTTAAGTAATTAGCTGACTTTATGAGGGTCTGCCTGTTTAGGTTTCTCTTTTGAACCCTTCCCAACACTTTTTCTTTCATATTGCATTCTGGGTATGATTTGCTTCATCTCTCAGATTGACATCCTCACTTATTTATTTCACAGTCTGGGCCTGTTACATGCGCTCATCCAAACTTTTCCCATAGTCTTAGCTTAAAAGCCCCCTTCTAGTTATTGCTAGGTCAAAATAAATAAAAACCCACTTTCTAGTAATATTTTTCCAATGATTAGTTAGGAGCGTCAATAAGATCATAAAATACAAATGATAAGCTTTGAGGTCTGAGTTAATATTAACATATTAACCATATTCAAGTATCACAGAATTATAGCCTGTCAGAGCTCACAGGAATTGAAACAGGCCCAGAGGGGTCAAGTTAATTACTAAATGCCACATCATTCCTAGTGATATAATTGACCATGGAACCCTAAAATATTAACTGCTAGGGCAGTGTTCCTTCTATATTCCTCTGGCTGGGCTTGCTTAATAGGTTAATTCATAGATCTTCAGTAATCCATATTTTACTTTGAGACTTGGTTATCTAAAACCTAGTGAGTTGTTTTGCAGTAATTTATGTTTTAGAATATATAACATGGAATGTTATTGCATTGTGAATATTTAAATTAAAAATATGGAGCACCCTATTAGGCCAAATTACTTTCATATGAAGATTTATTTCTTTTTAGAAAAGTCCAAGGAAGATGACCTTTAAATATGACCATTTCCAGATTAAGGTCACTGTGACCTGTGGCTTAAGACCCCTTTCTCACATTCATTTATTTATTCAACAGCTATTTGTTGATTGAGTACTCACTATGTGCCTTGAGCAAAATGTATAGCATTTGCTCTTTGTTTTTCTGCTTCAGGAACTTTGCTTCTCAAATGTTAGTATGAGCTGATGTTTGACTCTACTTTTTACTGCCCTGGGAGTGTTCAGTCCAAGAGTTCAAAGGTGTAGTTATGTAAGAATTTTGTTGGCCAGAGACCAGTCACTGAATAATAGAGAATTAACTTTAAAACTTTAATATGTGATGTGCAGTCTACACATTTCTGGCAGTGATGAACATTAAAGCTGAAGAAAAATGTCACTTTTAGGAATAAAAGGGAAGACCTAGAAGAGTGAATAAATCATAAATCCCAATAAAACTGCTTCAACACTCTTAGCTTGTATTCCTGGCATTGTTCACCTGGGACTCTGTCCATGGGAGTTCAGTATTACAAATATCTGAACAATTTTGTAAAATTAAACCAGTTTTCCCAAAGTGTGTTTTGAAGTATAAGGATTTTTTTTTTTCTTTTAGACAAGGTGGAGAAACGTTGTTAAATAGATCTTGTCTCTTCAGGGTTTACAGGGTCTTTTAACGTGCCATTGTGCATTATGTATTCCCCAGAAGAAGAAACAGCTTGAGCTGTCCTGACTTCCCTAAACATTGATTTGTTTTTCCCGGAACATCTTGAGGATAGTGTTCATAAAAAATTTTGGAAGCTATTGCTTCAAACCACAGTGTATCTTAGTGTACAGAATCTGAGGACAGCAGTGTTGAGTGCCCTTGGTGTGTTTTAAATTTCAGTGAAAGAATGGGGTGAATAATCAAATAAAGGGTAATTGCATTCCCTAGCTTTGGTGAGATCCACTTATCTAAAGTGAAAATGAATGCTGAACAATAATCAAATATAAGAACTGTCTAGACGACCAGTCTGTCTAATTCAGGGAAAATTGAAGTTAACTGTTAGTGTTCATCTATCATTTGAGACAACACTGTCTTTTTAGCTTATCAAAGGGATTTGAAGATTTGGCATTTTCAAAAGCAGATAAATATTCCTCTAAAAGAAAACAATATAGATGAACATGGGGATAAATAGATGAAAGATAGATGATAGTGATAGAAGGAAGTAAATGTATCAGGGACAAATGCTTGAGAAAAATGTAATCTAAAGTAGCATTAGAAGTTTTTCTGTTCCCCTCATGCAGGTTAACATGGTCTTATTTTATTATTGGTTCTTCCATTCATTACAATAAGCATTTGAGTTGCTCCAACATGGTAGGCCTCTATTCCAGGTATATAAATATGAATAACAGATTTATTTTCTCAAGATGGTCATAGCACACTACTTAAGAGGCATATTTCTGGATAAGAAGTCATGATAGCTTGGACAAGCAGGACCATGATTGTAGTAGTCAGATGTAGACAAATTTAGAACATATTTTGACGCCATAGTCAACAGATTTTGGCTCTTGAATCGATGATGGTGTTTGACAGAAAGAGTGGAGTCAAGAATAGCTCTGAGAGTTATGACCCGAGCAGGTACCCATTTAGTCACTTGAAAAGAGCCAGGGGAAGAATGAGTTATTCATATTGAGTTTGAGATACCTAAATGACCCTATTTTCTTGGGGACTTATTCTTAGTGAGGGAATCTGAGACATAAGCAATATATAAAAATTTACACATCGCCACCTGATGTATTTACATTTATATGTAAGTATAAATTCAATACATATTAAGGTTTGTGCTAGTGAGGAAATCAAGACACCAGATCATTTTTTTTGTAGAAGAAAAATCAGAAATTGAACTGTAAGGGGTGGTGTGAGTAACATGGTGATTTTCCCCCCTTATAATGAACTAGCGTAAATGTGCTTGAAGAAGGAAAGGAAAGGAAAAGACTTTTGATGCGGTAGAGAAGGCAGGAGTAAATTAGGTTCACAGTGATAGGATAACTGAGGTGTATATTCCAGGAAACAAAGGGCCATTTCCTCAAAAACTTCATTGTAAACATCATTAACTTCTACAGGTTAGTTATGTGGATTAAATCATTTCCTTTACTGTTTCCATGGGAGCAGTAGCAGTCTCAGGACTTTGAGAGTACTACAGCATCTGTGGGAGCACGGATTCCAGAGACATTGGTTTTAAGAGAAGGGTGCTTGGTTAGAGGTTGCCATGGCAACACCATATTGTCTGCATGCAGCATCTCACCCAAGCTTTCTTGAGCTAATAACCAAGACTAACATTGCCTGAACTCTAAAACAAGGTGTGCTTTTAGTGGCCTTTTTTCAATCTTTCAAATCCATTAGCCTACTTTATTTTGGTTTCTGTAAAATCCAAATGACTGAAGAGAGTAATTGTTTTGTTTTAAAATGGTCATCTCTATTCTTGCAAAGTGATTAAAGATTTGCCTGTGCTATGGGCTAGCCCCTTCCTGTTTTCAGGTTTTTGCATTTTGAAAGTGACCATATCTATATAAACACAGTAAGGTCTTAACAGAGCAAGGCCTCTACTTTGTTACTGAATGTAACTTCAGAATGTAACTTCCCTGGGCTCTCCACTCTCATAGAAAACCAGAAGTCATTCAGGAGGCCTGGGTTCTTCCTAATGAGTTGGCCACCATGATCTGGAAGAAGAGCTCTTAGGTGCCGGTACAGGAGATTTTGCCAATGCCCACTTAGACTTCTTCCTCAAACACACTGGTGGGAGAAACACAGACTTTATATACCTAGGATATTTGATAGTCTAGGACATTCTTTCCATGGTGGCCCTTGATTGTCTAAAACTCGTTGAACCTCATATACACATTCTTCTTCCCTGACCTCTTCAGCCTTCCTCTCGCTGTCATGAGACCAGGAGTCTATAGTTCTAACAGTGTGTGTTGGAACCAACTTCTAACAACTGGCAAGACCTGATCCTGATCATTCACACCCCTTCCCGATTACATGTTCAGTGATATTATGTTGATAGGTTAAAATCACACTGCTGATTTGAAATCAGCAAACCAAAAGCTGCAGAGCAGGTGCCTTCTCCCTCCTCTGAGCCCGGAGTTGCCTGTTAATCATTTAGTAGCACGATGCTCTATGTCAACCCCTTTCCGTATTTTGGAGGGGAGAAGGGATGCAAAGAGGGTTGAAGGGGAGCAGGCTGTAGATTCCCTGTGGCCATTAAACGATGGAAATTGAAAAAAGAAAAAAGGAGCTATAATGCTAATGTTCTTAGCTTTGACTAATCTGAAATAGGTTTAAATGAGATTTTTCTTTTCATAACAACTATGAAAACAAAAGCCAATTGATTATAAAATCTATTTTACCAACTGTGTTGTATTTGGTAACTTGCTTTCAGATTTTCTAGCAATTTTATCCCATTTATGAAAAGAAAGTGAAATAAATATTTTGAAAGACTATGACAGGTTAAACTAATCTCAGGAGTTGACAACTGAGGTATTATTTTCTATGATTATTGAATTTTATAATAATGAGGGGAGAGTAAAATGCATAAGATACAGAAAATAAGAATAAAAAAAAGTTAAGAGGAATATGCAAGATATATTATGAAGTTGGCATCATCTTAATTTTTTCCATAGAATCTACAACTGGAGTTGTTATATTGCAATGCTTTTCTGGACTTGATTTATGACTTACTGACTAATTTATTCAAAATTATGTTTTTGTTATGATTAAAAATCTAATTTTCTAAGAGCATCTTGCTTTTATTTCCATATTCTACAATTTTCTAACCTTTAAATCATCATGGAAGTTCCTTATCAGAGTTTTCTTCATAATAAACACACAAACTGAAAAACTGGTCCATTTGTTATTCAGCATCTTAGAAGAAGCTTTTTTCTGAATACCTTAAATCTTCCCTTTCAAAATTTCAAGATGTTTTAAAACCATTTTTTCGGAAACACTGTGTTTTAAACATTTTTTTTTATTTCTTGACCTAAGAATTTAAACTTTCCTCCTGAGATTGGACTAATTATTTTCCTGTAATACACAAACAACCATTTTTCAGCTTTTTAATTTCATTTGGTTATATCCTTAAAAGTCAAGCTGCAAAATGAACTCTGTCACTGGTGTGATCACTGTACTATCTCAGGTAGCTTTGCCCTCCCTCCCTCTTTAGCCTCTTGAATGGTGTTTATTATTGGCCCTGAACCCCACTCACCAAACCGGTTTTGAGTACACAATAGATTAGATTTTAGTAAGGTTCCAGGTGACGGTGTGAGTAGTAAAATCCTTCACTTGTCAGGGGACTTTGTCATGGTCATATCAGACACTTAGTTTTCTCAACCGGAATACAGAGATAATGAAATCTGCTTCAAGAATAAAGGTTGTTATAAGCTACAGAAAGAGCATGTGTAATCGATCTGTAGGATTTGCAGTCCTAAACCAACTGTAAGACTGCCTCTAAGGCCCCACTGCTGCTGGAGTACTATGCCACCACGGCTTATCGTTAGGCAGCATACAGAAGGCAGGTTCTCCTTAGAAAAGGAGCCATTTGAATAATTTTAGTAAGCCCTTAGGTGTATTTATCCATTTGGTTTATAATTAGATTGATTAAAGGAAACAAAGAGGAAATTAAACTGTTTGCATCTAAATTTTCTCTCTTTTTAAATAAAATACCTTGATCCAAAAGAATATTCATGTCTTTTGACCTAGTAATCCCTCCTCTAGGACGTAATCCTCAAGAAACAGTCAAAAGAACAAAGAGGTATGCAGAAACATGTTTTTCATCTCACTGTCATACCTTCTTTTAAAAAAATCGTGAGCATAATAAACCTTTGGCTCTTTCCGAAATAAGCGTTACACCAAGCTTTGCAGACATTGGTATGAATTTATTTAAACTATCACAGGATACCTTTCTCTGTAAGCAGAGCCCAAAGATTCTTTGAATATCTAAATCTTTGATGGATGTCATCAGCGTAAAGTTCATTACACTTGAAGGGGTCAAAAGTACATAGTGTACACAAATGTTAGCAGATAACAGTGTTGGATATTATGGTTTAGAGAATTCTTCCTACCTTTGGTAATTTAGAATCTAGTGGACAAGTAAGAACTCACAACCATAAAATTCAGATAAAATCATAGGAGGTGATTAAATGAGGTACTTAAATTGAGAAAAGCTCAGCTATACTGAGGGTTGGTATAATCAGGAGATATTTCTAGGAAAATGTATTCTGTTTATACAATCAAGATTTCTGGAGGAAGGAGGACAATAAGGGTTCATTTAGGATCCTAGCTCAACAAATTCTCTTAAATTTGATTTGCGTGTCACCCAAGAAACAAAATATGTATTTTAAATGAATAATTTGTCCCTGTCAACAAATCTTTTGACAGATAATACAATTGTGATAGATAATATATGAGATAATAAAAACTGTGGCTTAATCAGAAAATTTGTGAAAAAATATCAGAATTTGTTAGCAATATAGCAAAATCAATGTGTATGATGTTCTACATTATTTTATGACTATCTCTGGTTAAATCTTGTATGTTTCACATTTAGATGTTAATATATTACTTTGTTTTGTTTTCTTTTTAGGATTGTCTGCTGCCAAACTCTTGACTGAACATGACATTAATGTTCTGGTTTTAGAAGCCCGGGATCGAGTTGGAGGGAGGACATACACTATAAGGGTAAGTGATATTAAATTATACCTCAAACTAGAAGTGGAGCCATTAGTGTCACAGGACTAGAGAAAACCTTGTATATTCATCCAATTAAGCCATATTACCTCTAAAACCCTTAGGTACTCCATCAAATAAGTGTTCGTTCTCTTCAACAAACATTCACTGAAGAGTGAATGACCTTCAGTAGTCTATATTCTAGTGAAGAAAACAAGCATGAACAAAAAACTTCTCAGGTGGGATTCCGATTTGTCTGGACTCAACACAAACACACACAGTATAGATATTCCTTTATTTATTCAAGATACATAACTTAATAGATGTGTGATGGCTACAGTAAGCAGAAAGAAATGCAGCATATTTTTATATAATTTTTCATTTGGTCCTTGTTCCTTGAGCGCTGTACTGCTACTGAGACATATGCTTTGCTCAGGTAGGGTCAACTTGACATCAAGGAAGTCTAGTTCCTCGGCATCGCTGCCTTTTTCTACTTGGTCTTCTATCACTGTTTTACTATTCTGGGAAAATGTGCAATATTGTTTACTGCTATTTAAAGAAATGACTGTTGGTAGTCAAGTCTGTGTGAGCTGATGAAAATATATAATGTGAGGACATAGGGTATGAAGAAGATAGGACCTAAGATGAAAATTTAGGTAATTTACAAATGTAAGGTGGGGAGAACAGAGAAAGAGTAACAGAGAGAAACAGCAGAGACAGAGGAAGAGGATCGTACAAGTCAACAGAGGAAAAAGGAACAGTCATATGCCAAGGGAATTTGAATTGCATCAAGACTAAAAATAGACTTGCATTTGGCTCTTGCAGTTGGTATGAAACTCTTTGCTAGAGCACACAAATAGAGTATTAAAGTGTTGGCAGTAAGGGCAAGCCTGATAGTTAAAGTTACTGGAAGAAGAGGAAGCTTTTCTCTAATTAGAATTGTATCAGGCTTAGAATATCAGTGATAGTTATACAATGATTTAAGCCAGACTGTCAGTCATTTAACATAAGTCTGGTGATAGGTAGTCCAGGCTGGCACAAGGGTTAAGCTTTGTCTAGACTTTAGGTTCTTTCTGTCTTTTTGCTCAGCCACTCTTTGCATTGTGGTTTATTGCCTATGGTAACCATATGTCTGCTGCAGCAATAAGCATCGTATCTCTTCTTCAAGGCAGGAAAGAGTCTGAAGGTGCAGATCCAGTCTTGCCTTCAATAAAGCGTTTCCATTATTGAAAGATACCCAACATTTACTTTGTTCTTATTGGTCAGAGTTGGGACATATAACTGCCTGAAGCTGCTCAGAAACTTGGGAAAGTAAGAATTTAACATTTCCAGGCTGCATAACAGAAGCAGGCATTGGAAAGGGAATATGAATGGGTATAGAATAGCCAAACAATAATACTTGAATTAAGATATTATATCAGCTCTTTCAGTCACACCATGGTACGTTGCCCTTCTGTCATTTGCTTCCTACCTTTTTTAGATATACTTTCAGGATGTGCCATAGGCCTATATTCACTTTGCTCAGTTCTAAGAGTACCCTATAACCTTGTTACACAAATTGTGTTCTGTGGATCAGCAACCTCAGAATCACTTGGGAGTTTAATAGAAATTCAGACTTTCAGGCTCTGACCCAGACCACCTGAATTCAAATCTCCATTTTGACAAGATCTCCATAGAATACTACAGAAGGACTATTTGATGGTATCTGCTTGCTTATAATTAATGTAAATCCAAATTAATTGTATTTATGGATTATCTGAGTACTTAATCTAGTCCATTGCCATTGATGAAGGAGTAAGGAGGCTGGGATTCTGTTTCTCCTTAGCTAAATCCTCTTAGCACTATGCATATCAGTTTTCTCATCTGGGAAGTGAGGTACTATCTAGATGTACTTGAAGCTCCTTTCCAAACTGGAAGCCCAAATGAAGGCAGTGTGTTATAGTAAAAATGAAGGGCTGCATATTTTGGCTACATGACCTAATTATGTATGAGTCTCCTATCATTTTCTGAGAAATTCTTTCATTTTGAGATAGTTATTAAGTTTTTCCTTAGCTCTACTTTTCTTATCTCTAAAATTTTTTGGTTATTAAATAGGAGCATCAGTCATGTTGCAGATTTTCAGTTAAGAACACATTTCATTTTATAAGGGAAATGAGAATTCCAACATACTTGTCCCCATCTATGTTATTACCCCAGGTTGCATCATTTATATATATCAGCACCACAGGAGCTATTGAGGATGATGTTGTAACTCCTCTTAAGTATATGAGAAAGAAACTCTGAAATACTTAGAAACTGGGACTTAGAATTTATAAGAATTCAAACGAATAGAAGAAAAAAACTTTAAGAAGCAAGGACATAAAGATATTTTAATAAGAAACTTAATTTATTATGATTAGATTTGCTTCTAACACCATAATTAATTAAAACACTTTGAGGAGGAGAATGCTATAAAGTTGCTTAGCATCTTTGAATACCAGAATATCAAATTTGGTAATGTCACACTTGACAGCTGTTCAGAGGAATCTTCTATCATCTCAGAATTCCAAAATTTTTTAGTATTATTCCCCCATCATTCTTCAGGATCAAACTGAATTAAAATTGAAATGCCAGCAGGGTTACTGCAGGGATGATGTCTTCATTTTCTTACGTAGTTATATGTTTGTGGCCTCTTTAAAGGCTGTCATGTGATTGAAATCAAGACCCTAAAGACTGAGGTACGACGTTACTGAATATGATATTGCATTCTAATATCTTCATGCTGAACCTGAGGCACCTCCTTGAAAATGTTTTGACTTTGTAAAGAAGAATTCTGTAAAATGACTCACATGTTTTGCTATATCAGATAGCCTACTTTAAAGATCATATCAGTGTTCTAAGGACAATATGTTTGGAAACTCCCTAGAGTCCTTTTCATGTCTTTGTTAAAACCTAGAAATGTATTGGAGTATTCATTCTAGTTTTGTTCTTCATATCTTAAAGAGGATATTGGAGACTAGAGAAGTTTGGAGGTTAACACCAAGAGTTAGGAAAAGAGACTGTAAGGATTAAATGAGGGGCAACTGAGAGAAGTCAGAGGAACATTTCATTTCTGGTATTATGGCAGAATGAAAACCCTGATTAACTTTCCCTTTTGAAATAAGTAAAATATGCAGTAAATATACTGTACTGCCCTGACTTGGAAGTTAGAAATTTACAGATAGTCTGGTTGTTAAACAGACTTCCCAAACTGAACATATTCAAATTAAGCTAAGCTTCTTCATTAAGACTGTTATTCTGATAGCCTTCCCTATATCAGGATGGCAACTCCAAAAAAACTTGGAGTCGTGCTCACACTATCAGAACACATTTATTTTGTTAGGAAATTCTATTGACTCTGACTTCAAAACAGATCCAGATTTCAACCCTTTCCTCTGTTTCCATGGTAACCATCTGTGGGAGCCAACATCATCCCAGACCAGATTAATGCAATAGTCATACTACTGCTGTTACTGTAATATTCTCCTGATTTCCCTTTTACCCTTGGCAGTCATAATCTAATCTTAGTGAAGCAGCCAGAATGAACTTCTCAAACCTAAATTAGATTTTGTCATTTCTCTGCTGAAAACCTTGCAAAGTTGTTCCTTTCATAGATCCTAGAATGCCCTGTGGGACTTTCCATGATCTCCACCCTCCTTCTCTCAGTAATCTTTCTAACCTAATCTCCAATTCTCTTTTTCTTGCTCACTCTGTTCTAGCAAAATTGGCTTATTTCTTGAATACATCAGGAACACATATGCCTTAGGGTCTTTGCACTGACTTTTCCTTCTGCCAGAGAAGTTCTTGTCCTAATAATGTATATAGATGATTCTTTCACCTCTTTCAAGTCTTATTGCAAAAAATTTAGAAAACATATGTAATACTTTAAACTCGAAATGTATGGTTCACTATTTTCCCCCATAAAAAAACCCACCAAACCTATATAATGTTTCTGGTGTGTGTTCTAGTTAATTTTTTTTTAAGTAAAGATGCAGGCAGGACTAAAGGCAAGTAGACAGACAAGAAGAGAGAGGACAAAGAAGCATTTCATTTATTTAATTTAGTTGTCTTGGTTGTTTCCCCGAGTCCTGGTTCTTGAACCGGGGACCTTGGGATGTACATGACTTGTGGCTGTCAGAGGCAGCATACCAAACAAGGGTGCACCTCTACTTAATATGCGGAGTAGATCATTCTATTTATTAAAAAAACTTTTTAGAGAATAGAAGAAAGTATAATTACTAACTCATGAGATTAGTAATACTTTAATGCAAAATAATAACTATTATAGAAGAAAGTAGAGTCACAGACTCATGTAAGTCTCACTTACGAACATAGATGGAAAAGTCTTTTACAGATATTGGCAAAGCGTATCCTACAATAGGAAGGTAATATCAGATTACCTCAGGAAGGCCAAGTGTAGAATACACTATACTCCAGTGTAGACAATCAGTTTTCTGGAAATAACAGGTTAGGTAAATCGTTTCAACCGTCCTACTTATACAGAGACTAGACAAATTATACTCTGCGCATGCGTGCGCGCACACACACACACACACACACACACACACACACACACACGCACACACGCACACACACACACATCTTTAAAGCACCAAAAAGCTAACAGGTAGTGAAGAATCACTTTGCTAACATCCAGGAAAGATGGACCTTGCTCTCTGTAGTTGGAGAGGTGGAAGTTTGTTGACAATTGAAGAAACAACTGAGAGTCTGAGCAATATTTATGAAAAGTCTTTCAACTCAGGGCAGCTAAAGTTCAATTATAGAGCTTACCAAAGTACGTGTAGATGGGGAGGGATTGGTAAACTTGTGCATTGTGTTGGCCAGTGTTCTAGGACTAAGAGTGTACTGCCAGAGGACTCGGTCATATGCGCATTTCAGCCCAGCTTCAATTCATCTTAGGCACAGAAAATGCAGTAAAGTTATTTAGTATTGTTAGCGTCCCCAGATGCTGGGCAGAAGCAGACATAAATCCTTCTTGAGAAAGCTATCATCCTCCTATGGTTAAAATTACTTCTACATTTTTCAAACTCAACAAGTGGCATACAATAAAAATAATCACACAAAGAGAAAAGGCAACATGAACTAGTTATAAACAGCAACATAGAAACAGACCTGGAAGAAGTTATTACAAACACATGGAGGAGTTATGACTCACCAGTATCAACTTATTGACTAATTCATTGGGAAACATGTAAATTAAAATCTGAGAGAAAGTACAGAATTGAATTTAAGAGAGGAAAAATAAACAGTTTGCATATTTGTAAACAGTTTGTTAGACATGACTATATTTTATACCTTGGTGAACTTTTCCCATGATGCATTCTTCCCTTCAAGTATATTTAATAAAATGGGATCAAGACCTCATCTGTATGGGCTGATTTAAGATTTCATTTGTTGGAAATCAAAGAATTAACCCAAATCTCAGGGTTGCTCCTCCAGCCACAACTAACACCAAAACTATTCATAACCCAAATGCTTTGAAAAGGACCTGGACTGGCAGGATGTACTCCACTGTTCTTTATTCTTTATGCATGTAATTGTGGAATTCATCCCATTAATAACTAAGAGGATGGAAATAACTCATGATGTGTGCTACAGAGTTGTGCCTAGTTCTTGAGTGGAAGACAAAGATCACTATTTTCAGCTGCACTTTATAAAAGAGATGTAAGACACACTCAAGTTGTAAAAATAAATGTTATGTAATAATACATAAACATTCTTTTCAAGTTTTAACCAAAGTCTTCTGACCACTTTTCTACAGAATGAACATGTTGATTATGTTGATGTTGGTGGAGCTTACGTGGGACCCACACAGAATAGAATCTTAAGATTATCTAAGGAGCTGGGTTTAGAAACCTACAAGGTGAATGTAAATGAGCAACTTGTTCAATATGTTAAGGTAAGTCTGCTGTTTTACTCAAATGATCAGTGAGACTGATGAGACCAAGGGGGCATTGTATTTGGCAAAGCATTTGATTTTGCTTTTACTTGGTTTTTACTCAAAACCATCAAAAATAAGCTCTTAGATTTAAAGTATACTCTGACTTTCTTTTCTGGTTCTTAATAACAACTCCCTAAGAACTCTGGAGTCAGGGCAGGGCATCATGATTCACTTATCTTGACCCTTTTCCACAGCCCTCATGGTATCCCTTGAAGACTGTACCATAATGCCTAGTTTAACTGGAGTAGGAGTGGGAAGCTCTAAGCTTACTTCCCTCACTTTCTTCTACTGCATTTGCAGAGACTCTGGGTGGGGTAGGGGTGCCTGTGACAGAAACAAACACAATCAAACATTCACATACATACACAGTCCAGGCAACTCATGAAACACCCATATAGCAATTCTTAGGCCCCTAGGAGCACAATAGTTTGAGACCACTTTTTTTGTTGTTTGTTAAGGGTAAATTGGAAAGAAGGAAGGAAGGAAGGAAGGCAGGAAGGAAAGAAGGGAGAGAAAGAAGAAACATTTATTTATATATTTACTGTGGATTTTCACCCTTTACCCCAGGTCACAAGCCCAGGTCCTTGGGCTTCACATGGCCTGTACACCAGCGTCTCAGCTGCCTGAGTCACAAGGGTGCACCAAGACTACTTCTTAAGACTTTGAACAGCTTATTCATCTTCATTCTCACTGTTCTTTCTTTGCCTGCTTTGGCAATTCCCTCTGTGCCTAGCCTTGACTCGTGGGAAGTCACGCTTGGTTGCGCAGTTTCTTACTATTTAAACTAGAGATTGTTTGAACTCTAACTACTGATACCCACTCAAGCAGCAGCTGTTGCGTTATTATTTTTTCTTACTGAAACCGTACATGAAGCAGCTGAAGTTTGGAAATGTGCTTGGAGAAGTCAAATTTCTGATCTGACCCTGAGCCTACTTCCCAGAACTGGCTTCTCTAGAGCAGGGGTATTTACTCAGTCTAATGTTGGATTCCCATGACAGTGAGCATTTAGCTTCTCAACAGATACATCTAAGCCCACTCCACCACTGGCAGTCATGTGGACCTGACATCATTTGGGCCTTTCAGAGCTTGAAGTTAAGGGTACTGTGTGATATTTGTACACTATTGTCCAATCAGGGAGATCAGGGATCCTGGGAAATCTTGTTAACTAGGAAATTTTGGGTACTTGGAAGAGTCTGACAATGACACATGTGAAAAACAAACCAAGATCCCTAGGAAAAAACGATAGGTTCAGAAGTCAAAGGAGGAATGAAGAAAGCTCAAAGATTGAAGGAAGTATTAAGGAATGCTAGCTTCTATAGACCATGACCAGAGAGGTACAACCACTTTCTCTTTTCTGCATGGCCTAGTGTTTCCCTGGACTACTAAGTAAAGACACTGGTAAGAATAAGAGCAGCTAACATTTGAGTACTTTCACATGTATCAACACATTTATTTTTATTTTATTTGTATTTAGTTGTTCATACTGCTTGTTCCTCTGGACCTGGGACTCAAACCCAGGGATTTGTGACCTGCACTCATTCAGAGGTTATTGACCTAACTGCTACTCCACCAGGGTGCACCAGTATCAGCATATTTAATGTAGAGAGAGAGAGACCAAATCCTTTGGACTCAACTACTAATTAAACTGTCATGAAAATTCAGTCTTGTCCAGCTGGGAAGGAAATAGGAGTCTGCTGACTGTCCTGGAATCTAAGCAGAATCTTGCTTATAATTATTTCCTCCCTAACATTCAAGTTCTGAGAAATTCTTATTTTTCCTGGAGGCTCACAATGAACAGCTAAAGCTTTTATGCACAAATTCATAAATCCTTCTGTATACCCTGCTAGGTAGGCATGATTATCCCCACTTTACAGAGAGGAAAATTGAGATCCAGAGAGGGAAAGGACTTGTCAAGGCTATAAAACTAGTAATAATCTACCTTCCTCCTGAGTGTATACTCTTCATGATCCCAATATATGACATGGTAAATAAGTGTCTTGAATGGAAGTCTGCTAGGTCTCCCAGTATTTGTTTGGCCAAGCATACATCTCTTATAAGTTATCTCACTGACTGTTTCACTGAAGCTCAACTCAGATGATGCATAGATATAGTTACTGAAAAAGCACATCTTTTACTCTTACTCTTCTTCCAGTTCTATGTTCCTTTGTGTACATTTTGAAAGAGAAAAACTGGAAACTTGTAGCTAGGTCCTTAAACTAGCTAGCTGTTAGTATCCTAGCTATGATCATGATGCTGAAGTAAGATTTTCAGAGTCATACCAGACACCTTTTGTGAGTAATTCAACTCCTTGTTGTTGATGGAAGCAGGAGAGGTGTGAGTGAAGTGAGAAAGGGCTGTTTGAGTATTTTGACTTTGCCCGAAAGTTAACACTGGCACAAGGAATGCTGTCCAGCCTTCCTGACAAGACTATAACAAACTAAATCTGTTTAGCTCAGGTTTTCCAATGCCTTTGAAATTCTCTGAGCTTAATGAGGACCCCTGCTTGCAGAAATCTGGTTACGATCACCCCATACTTTGAGCAAGTCCTACTGCAGGCATAAGGAAATGGGCGAACTCATGGAAAGACTGACGGAAATATTACTTGCTAAATCAAGTGCCTAAAGAGAAATGAGAAATGTTGAGAGTTACATCCAGGATCACTTTCTTTGTTACTGCCTCTGAGTCTGTCTCTCTAAGGTTAAAGCCATGTGTCCCTGGTAGTTTTATTCCTGAGTAAAAGAAAAACACAGGTTCAGCTTTCTGAAGGGGAGAACGTTCACCTTATTTTTCTTTCACAAAAATACAAATATGATTGATCTGTCGCACAGTCTATGGAAAAAGGCTCCCCATCACGTTAGACTTGGTAGCGTCAGGCTGCTTTCAAGAAAGGCATTATTAACCCCTGGATCTTTACCACTGCATGACTATACACGTCAACAGAATAATAATAATACTTGATCATAATTGTTGAACATGTAGTATATTGACTTAATGCTAAGACTCCTGCATCACCTGAAATTGAAATTGAGGCCACAGTGATTGATCCGTCAAGGTCAGCGGTACTCCCATAGTCATGACTACCCTAGTTCTTCTCTAGTACGTTCCAGAACCTGTGCTAGGGTTGTCACCTCCACTGTCTTACTTAACTATTACAAGGAAACTATAGCATGGGCTAGAGCTGCATATCACAAAGGGACCTGAAGCTAGAAGACCAGCTAATCTACCCAAGTGAGGAAGGGCCATGGAGCTGGAATTCAGGTCAAGGTCTTTGTACTTTCCCACACTGTCTCTTACTCTACTAGAGTCCAGTGTCTGGGCTTTGGGAATGATTTTCAATTCCAGGAAGCTTCCCAACAGTTTGTACTTATCTTTGTCCTCTTTGAGGACCTTCACCATGTCCCTGAATGTAGTGCTGAGGATTATTTTGTTCAGTTCTTTGGCCTGCAAGTTTGAAGAAAAGTGCAGCTCCCTACTAGAATGCAATCACTGTGTCTTGATTATTATGTAATTGATGTAGTAAATGGAGAAGAGTCATTTCATTGTCAGACAATAAATGTTGAGGCTTTATTTTGAATTTTAGGACTTACAAATAAATATTTATTTTAGATGATGAACACCATTCTAAGACAATCTCATCTGCCAAAAACATGCAGAACAGAAATATTTAGTGTTAAACCATCCTCTCACATATTTTAACCTACCAAAAAAATTCTCCCTCAAAGTAGGCAGTAATTTTAAGGTAAAAAAGTAGTAGAAGTATTAATATTGTATGCAAATAAATGTCTAATTTCTTATAGTGTTTCTAATAAATTATATTGTTTCTACAACATGAAATATTCAGTGTAGTGGATACTTTATAATGATCAGGAAACTATAAAGAGAGGAGGCCAGAGAAGGACAAGCCAGAAGGTATTTAGTTAAATATTCCAGGTAAGATTGTGATTAAATTGTATGAATAGTTAACACTTATTTAGAAATATCTCAATTCTCACTGTTTCATCTACTTCTATTGGAGCTTTTCCCAAGTATGGTAGTGGATTGGGTTAATAATGCAAATTGTCTTTGTCATGACAACTCCAGCTTCTCTTAATAAATACATTGCATTCTTTTTGGTAAATGGCACTAAAATGAAGTGGGCGAGTCCCTGGAAAATTGTCACTGGTTAAACCAAGCTGTGTTCTTTATGATCCAGATTGCTTCAGCTCTTGAATCTTCTCACTGTGCAGCCTTAAAGAATGCCCCAATTGTTTCTTCTCTCAGCAGGCAGTAGTATATCCAGTTTCAACCAACCACAAAAGCGTGATTTTTACTATACACCAAAGAATTATTCATGACCTTTGCTGGATTATGTGTACAGGACACGTTTTGAAATGACAATATAGAGTTCCAAGACTGAGCTTCTGAACTGAGCACTGGAGATAGAAATTTTGTAGTGTCTCTTACCTTGTCTGTTCCCCAAGAGGCTAGTCTATCTGCTTCATTCACAAAAGGGTCAAATTGTTTTGCTAAATTCATTTCATCAATTCAATGAATAGTTGCAGGGCAATCTCCACTGTATCAGATATGTTCCAGGTTGGAGAAATAGAGGTGGATGCATGATCAAAGTTTCTGCTCATATGGAGTTTGCTATCGAATGGGAGGAGGCATGAATAATGACAGGAAATAATAATAGCTAGCATTTTGGTCTGTAACCTTCTTGGATCTTGTGACTAGATTTCCTTTTCTAGTTCTGGTTTGATAGATCACGGTTCCTATATAATAGGTTTTTGAACACTTTCTACAGTGAAGAGGTTTTATGAGTGTTGTGTCTTTATGCAGTTTTATTTGGTAGGTCTATTAATAAATTAATATGAGATTAATATAAATGAATCATGTCGTCTTTAACCTAAAGGGTGTATTTGAGGTGGTGTTAACTAGGTCTGGAAGTGGAAGGAAGCAGATGCATTGAATACGTCTTGGGTTATTAGTCATCACTTGCATTTGTTGCATCATTATATTGCAGTTGTTTTATGGGCTAGTTTCCTTGAGCTGTGGACACTTTCATTAATTTTTGCAGTGCCAATTTCTTGAGAGGAAGGAGGAAATTCTTGATTCTTTTTTTCCTTTCCATGGGTTCTTCCAGATCATACTAATATAGGCAATGTTAAGACAGATGGAGTAAGGCATTTTGCAGAAGTTGCTTTTAAGGAGAAGTTGACATTTATGTATCTTCACATTCTCCTTGCTTTTCACATCCTCTAAATAGAGAGATTATAAATATATACTGCAATTTTTTTAGAAACTGTTATGATAGAAATTTATTTAAGGCAATATCGTATTTTCTGATAGTAACAGCTCAGCAAGCAATTTTTCCTCGTATTGGCTCTCTTCTTCCCATAGCCTTTCACTCTAGGTTTCTATGCCAACAACTGATATCAAAGGCTTTTCAGAATGTGTGTGTTCTGGAATACTAAGTTGATCTTTTTTGTCGTTGCTAAGAGGTGAACTTTGTTTTAGCCAGTAGACTCTGTTGAAAGCAAAGGACATATTTTTTGTTAGTTTGTCTTAATGTTTGCCAGATATAATTGCATCTTTGACACCTTGCTTCATAGTAGAATGTTTCTTTTGGATTAGGGACATATATTCTGAAGCTGCTTTTAACACCTTTATTTTTTTTTTCTTCTCAAAGAAATTTATATGATCACTTTCAACCCCTCTCAGTAGGAACTTCAAAAAGCCAAAGGCTCTTGTAGGGATGCTCTTGTATCTTTATTTCCTTTCTGAATTGCCTAAATTCATCCCTATTGACTTACAGGCATTGGGATTGCCTTCCATCCATTATATACGTATGTCTGTTGCCTCCTTTGAGCATCCCAATCTTCGTGTGAGGTAATAAACTTTATTTCTTCTCATCCTACAAATGAGAAAACCAAGTTTTAGAGCATTTAGGAGTCAAAGTGAGGTTTTCCAGCTCTTAATCTCAGGAACATCAGTGTTCCTTTTATACCATGAGTCAATTTGTGAACCTCTCTAATAATCTGCTCCAAGATATGACAAAAGTCACCTTAACCCACAGGCTCTGGGCTCCTAAATTTCCACTTAACAGTAGGGTGGCCTATGCATATGGAGGTGGGGAGTGGAATTTGGGACGTGTCAGGGAACCATGTATATAGCATTGTTCTCCAGAGTGGCTTCTTCTCTTGTATTCTGAACCATAGATCTGGAACCCCTCAGACCTTCAGTGAGTACCTGTCTCCTGAGTCCCCCACCCCCACTGCAGACAACTCTAGTTAGGCTCAGCAGGCTGAAGACCACAGATGAATTTTTTTTATTGTCTTGAAATACTAAGTCTAGTGGTCTAGGGCATGGTTTGGAATTTTGGGCCATGATTGTTGTTAAATGATTTATGCAAACTTCTTAATCAAACTGTGATTGAGATCAAAGCATTTTATTTCATACCATTACAACCTACCTGATTTGAAAAAAAAAGAGTATTTAAAGTAATTTGTGTAAATCAAGAAGGAAGATGAAAAAAACAGGTAAGTAGAAGCAAATGATTAATGGGCCTATGCTCATGATAAATTCTATTTTGATTCTGGAAATGAGGTAGTTCAAGAGGGATTATTTTCTTCTCTAAACTATACCTATACATAAGTTTTTAAAGTAAACAAATAAAATTTTTATCTATTTTAGCTTCATCTACTAAACATTTATTATAAAACTATATAGATTTAGCTTTATAAAAATCTTTTTTAGTAACTTCCATTCTCTTTTCCCTTCCGTTTCTCAAATACTTCATGTAATTCTTGTGGGTCACTGGCAAGCTTAGTAACAGAAATTGCTCTGAAAGCCTTGTGCTGTTTAAAAATTCAGGTCAGCCTTAATCATTTTCTCTCAAAGCTTCCTTTCTTTGTCCTATAAACTTTCAAATCTCAGATTTAGTTTCTGTCATTTGGAGCAACAACCTAACATACAGCAAAGTTAGGTTAAATTTTAGATTTTTTACTGGTATTCATTTTTTTCTTTTCAAAATTGTGATAAAGCATACAGCATAAAATTTACTGTATTAACCACATTTAGGTATACAATTCAGTGGCATTAAGTGCACTCACATTGTTGTAGTACCATCATCTATTCACAAAACTCTTTTCATGTTTCTTGCTTTCTAATTTTCTAATTCTTTTCCTATTTCTCCCCCTTCTCTGTTTCCCCCCTTTCCCTTCCCTCCTATTTTCCCCACTGTCCTTACCCCAGAGTATATACCCACTACCCCAACCAAAATTCATAATCATTTGGTACTGAATTTTCAGACTTTTGCAGAGTATTCTAGCAATTGAAACCTTAAACCCAATAATGTCCTACAAATCCCATGTCTGATGTATTCTGGGAGCTTCCTAATGAAGGGACATTTCACTGTCCCAAGAGAATACACTGACTCAGCCAGAAACTCTTCTGTCATTGCACTGTCCTGCTACTTAACTGCTTAATGGACTCAATGCTGATATGTGCATGTGTGTGTGTGTGTGTGTAACATATATATATATACACATATATATATATGTATATATATATATATATATATATATATATATATATATATATATATATATATATCTCTCTGTGTCAGGGGTGGATTTCAGCTTTTTCACTTCTGTGTCAAACTCAATGAACATATATCTTGAAAACCTAGTAAACCTTGAAATTTAAGTCAATGACAGTTATCCTTATTTTAGAGATAGAAAAAAGTTGTAAGAATGCAACTATTTGGTTTAAGGTCCTATAGAAGAGAGATAGAAATACAGCTACAGCTTCAGAAACAGATACAAAGAGAGAGTAGGTATGAAAGGTTAGTCAATAACTAACCTTATCAAAAAAAGTTGATAACTAACCTTATCAAAAACAGAACTTGAAATTGAAAAGTGACAAATAGTAACAATAACATTTTTGCTTTATATTTGAGCAGTCTGATACTGTTTACACAGCATTTCATTTTATTTTTTGCTTTTTTGCTTTGTATTTAGGTTTAATGCAACCAGAATAAAATGCTAGGTAAAATCACACACAAATTGAGTGTTAATAATATTTGATGTAAGGACACCTTGATCCTGAAAGCCATGGAACTGATTCCATTTAAAAGACTTTTCTCTGCCAGTGTTTTTCAAACAAAGAGAACCATTACGGAACTACTAGTCCGTTTCCTTTCATTCCCATAGCTCTTACGTAATTTGTCAGACTCAAATTATACACAGTGAACCTCAGGCTGAGATTTAATTTTGTGTGTTTGCCAAAGCATCCAGTGGCCTAGTTTCCACAGCCATATCCAGCAGAAAAATGTCTTTGAAAAACATCAGGTTTCAGAGTTGATGGGAAGAAATCACTACTGGTTCATATTTGCTGACTAGCAGCAAGTGATAGACCCTGAGGCACAGATGTGGATACAGTTGCTAATCTACATAGTTATTTGAGTGCTTAACCAATGAAGAAGTCCTGAGTATCTGTGACTTTTTCAAATCTTTGGATTAAAAAAATACTTTTCTGTTCAAATGTCAGAAAATTGTGCTAAGATGTCTGATGTCTCTGGGTTCACCCTCCCTCCCACTGTAAGCTGTCATCATGTCTCCACCATCTTGATGGCTAAAGTCATTGCTGAGGTAACTATCTGGTAGAGCACAGGGCTGCATCTGCTCATTTACTGGGCTACAGAAGGTGAATGAACTCAGAGTTACTAGCCTAACTGGCAAGAAGCTCTCTGCCCTTGTCCCCCTTGACCCTTCTCTGACATACTTTCTGTACTGCCCAGTTCAAAGAGGTAGAGGTGCTGGCCAGCGGGTCATCACTTGTACTTTTGGGGAATGTGCAAATAATTTAATTTTATATCTCTTAATAGGTTTATAGGAGTGTTATAGTGTAGCATGCAGGATGATGTACCCTCTGGTCCAGAAGATACACACATGAACATATATTCCCTCTTGTAGCACTTGGAAAATTTTCTGGATGTTGTAGCTTCTCTTTTAGGGTATCGTTTCTTGTTCTCTCAAGCCCATGCCAATGCCAGTTTGAAGACAGAGAAAGAATTCCTAAGGGAATATTTTCTGAGTCGCATCAATCCTACTGTGTTTTGTAGAAGAAGAGGGGTTTCTTTGTTAGATAAATTCTGGAAATGCTCCATATTTTATCCCTATCTTTGAGAGCCAAGATATCCATTAGTAAATAAAGAATCTTGTGAGGACTGGCAATGATGATTTTGATGATGATGATGATGATGATGATAACTCTTTAACTATAAGCCAGGAATTCCCAGATTTATGACCATGAACCTGCTTTCATATAGCATCTGTAATGATGAGAGGAAGAAATACTGACATAGAACATTTTTAAAGGAATTTAGATTCCCTAAGGTACTGAGTCTTAACATCTTTCATTTTTCCTTCAGCACTTTACATGTAGTGACTTCTAGTAAATGTGATAATATTGATTATGGCCATTTTAGAAAAGGAATGTATGTAGAACTGGTATTAAATATCAGTACTAAGTCTTGTCTGAGGTGGGAAAAATGGCAATAATTTGTGTGGAAAGAGACTGGGCCCTTTCTGCGATCTGTGGGAACAAGTTGTGATACTGGATGAGCGATAAAAAAAGAATTCCATTCCCACTTTTCTTCTTCCATTTAACAATCATTTCTTGGAACTTTGTGATTCAGAGGTCAGTGAAGGAGACATAAACGCATAGTTCTCAGGTGCATTGACACTAGTTGGGGAAGACATGCACACTAATCAGTTTAATACAGTGTGGTTAGGTGGGATCTTTGGACCCATGTCTCAGATCAGTAGTCACTCACACCAACAACCTCTAGGCTTAAAAGTACATCCTGATAGGTTCTTAATAGAGATAGACTCTTGTTGGAGGATTCTGCATAATGCTAATGCAAGTACAATCTTTCTGACATGGAGACTAAAGCGGAATATTTGGTGAGGGGAGACGGGGTCAGGGATTCTGAACTAAGAGCACAGACATGAACAGTGGCACCAGCTGCTTTTAAACAAATCACATACATCTATATTCCCACATATATTGAAAAAGATAATACACATATAATGTGAACCTCTGAACATCTTCAGTAAGCTTGCTAAATACACCAAAAACTACAAGTCAAAACTATAATGAGATACCACTTCAAACATACCAGGATGGCTATAAACAAAAAGACAGATAATAACAAGTGGTGTAGAGGATGTAGAGATGTTGAATCCTTGCACATTGCTGGCAGGAATGAATAAGGTGTGCAGCTGCTTTGAAAAATGGTTTGCTAGGTTTTCTAATGGAAAGGGTGGGGAGAATAGAGAGCGACTATCAATGAATAAGCTTCTTTCCTTTTTTAAGAAAAGGTGCAGGCAGGAAGAGAAAAAAGGAAGAAGCATTTGATTTATTTTATTTACTTGTTTATCTTGGTTGTTCCCCCAGCCTCAGGTCTTGAACCTGAGTCCTTGGGATATATGTGGACTACATCCAGTGGCCTTACCCACTAGGCCACCAGGGCACACCAATAATTTCTTCTTAAAGTGCAAAAATGTTCTAAAAGTAGGGTGCATAATTTTGTGATGTAGCAAAAACATTGAATTGACACTTTAAATGAATAGATTATAGAGAATGTAAATGATACCTTAATAAAGCTCTTAAAGAAGCAGTCATTCATCCTCACAATAATATTTTTATCTTTTTTTTCTAGCTGCCTGTTTCTCCTATGTTAGCAGCATTTGTGAAAGAAGAAAGCTAATTTTTAGATATTCTGTTGATTCTTACCCAATAGTGTCCAAAGGAGTACATAATTTTTATTTTAGTTGCTTTGTTTCTAATTTCTGCATCTATCTGAAATCCCTTGGGAAAGATGGCAAAAGTATACATTTGAGACCTTTTGTTCTTGATGCTATGGCATCATCTATACCTGAGTTTAATGGTTCTCCTTTTTCTGGAATTGGAACTGCACAGATCAGGTGACCATTGTGTTAGTTTGTAACTCCTCAAATTCTGAGGGGAGAACTATGGGTAATATGAAATCTCAGATCATGAGCAAACACTAAGGAATGTGCCCCCTGCCTTTGAAGTTGTGTGAGAGGTTGCAGATGGCAATTTGGTATTCAAAACTAAAGGGGGAGTGGAGGTATGAAAAAAGCAAGCCAGAGAACTATACACATATATAATAACAGATTCAGATTGTGGATGAGTTTCCCAGGAAATAGATTGGCAGAGGAAAATGAGGAGGCAGATTACTGCATCTGGAGGAGTCAGTAGATGGGAGAAAGGAAGGTCTTCCAGAGAACAGAAACTAGAAGGAAAATCAAAACAATATGAAGGGGATAGATTTTTCCATGTTGAGTGTGAAAACTTCTTCCAGGTAGAGTAGAACTATATCTGTTTAGAAAAAGCTTGGCTGCTTGCATCTGCAAAGAGGAAGACTGATTTAAAAAATAAAACACAACATACATTATTGCTATCTTGTTTAATGGGTCTCTCTTTAGATGATGTCTTCATTTAAGCATTATTATGAAAAGAAACCAACAAAATACTTTTCTAATAGGTTTGTCACAAAGTAGTGCGATTAGAAGGGAACCAAGGAATTCATATGGGTTTCACAGAAAAGTTCCTAAACCAACCCAAAAGATGTCTGTTTATTTTTAAGAAAATTAAAGAAAAATAGTTGGCAGCTTTCCTTAGTGGCCTATGCTATTCTTCAATAGCACTAACTTCCTTTGTTTAATTAAAATATAAAAATACAGAAAGAAGAAACTCTCCAGTGTTCCAGCAGTAAATGCTACTTGCTTACTAGAAACTGGGCTTATCTTATAGGACAAATAATAAAAAATGATGTGGGAGCTATAAACTGATTTCTTGGCAATAGTCTCCCAGTATTTTGAACATTCGTAGATTGAAGATGTGTTTATTCAGAGGACTTAAGTGTTATGGGCACAATTCCAGGAACATTATGTTCTACTCAACACAATTTCTGCTGGGTCAAACACACTATCCTTTAGAGATTAAAGGCCGTTTTGGAAGGGTATTAAGGTTTCAGAGTATAGACACAAAATGAACTGGGCCTTTACTTATATTATTTTCCTTTTCTTTTTAAAAAGCAGTAGCCATTTGGAAATGTTTCCAAAGTTTCTGTCTCACATTCATAAGATCATAAAGACATTTCTTATTGAGAAGTAGTTTAGAATCGAGAAGCTGTGAGAAAATCATAGAATTCCATTTAAGAGATGACTAGAGTCCAGTTTACTGGCTGTTCTCACTTAGTCACTATACGTTTCCATACCCGCCTCCCACTGTGTTATGTTAGGGTTAACACACACAAAAAGTACTCCAGAGTTAAGAAAGGGGTGACATGTACGTTCCTGTGCCAACATATATGCATTTCCTTAGCAGATTTTGGTTTTCTGTGGAACAAGAGCAGAAAAGCCAGAAACTACTAACAGTGAAACTAGATGGGCATGATGTATCATCATATATTTGTTGAAAAGTGAAACTGCACACGTAAGCTTATTATATTGAAAATCAAAGTGACCTCAGTAAAAAGTGAAACCAGTTCATGAAGTCCCTTTATCAATGTGGTACCTCTGTCAGCAGAATAAAAATTGATGCCATAGTGGTACTTTGAAATCTTATGTAAGGATATTCCATGGCTCCTATTCTTAAAATGCTTGCTGGTCTGGACTCTGCTCTCCCTGAACTCTTCAGTTCTCCTGCTACCTCTGTTTGCTTATCAAGGCTCAGATCATGGGGTCTTTAAAAGCTTATGGAAATCATATATTCTGGTTGGAATTGTCCTGCAAAGAATTTCATTAGAAATGTGGGACACATTTTGTTACATTGCATTTATAGTACTTTTCTAGTGTCCCTAGACAATTGTGGATATTTAAATTAAAATAGTTTTTCCTAAACAAAGATCAGCTTTCTATGAGATCAGCTTTCTACTACTTGAGTAAACATGCATTTTAAAGAGGAAAAATGTACTTTTCCCAATTCAATTTGGGGTAGAATTACAAGTACCAACTGTTCTGAAGACCGCCCATGGGAGATTCACTCCAACCTCTCTTCCATAACTATTTTTGTGTTCTGGGTAGCATGACTCTGCCCTTTTCTCTCAGAACATGCTTCAGTATTTTCCAAAGATGACCCTGTTTCCTTATCAGTCATGTTATTCCCCAAAGCTTCTTACATTTTATTTTCACTCATTAGAAATATATAAGATGTGTGAGGGAGATGTATACATTTCACATTTCAATTTCCTTTCATTTAGTTCGGAGATTTAAGATGTTTCTAGAACAAATTATCTGAGCATTCTATCAACCATATAAGATTCCAGGATGTTGAATGTTTATGAGCAAAGGCTTTGAGAACAGGAAATTTGCATTCCACTATTTCTTAGTACTATGCCTGACCTTATTTTTTCTCATTTATAAAATGGAACTCTAAATAGTGCTTTTCTCCATGGGGTTGGGGTGAATATTACTGAGATAATGCATATGAAGCAGTTCCATGCATAGAGAAAGATCTCTATAAATGTTAGTAATAATTGTACTGATAATTGTAGTGGTGATGATAAAGGATTTCAGTCTTGAAAAATTGTATTGCAGCATTACAGAATAGCATATTCAGATAAGAAATCAGATCCGTAATCTGCCAATGTTACTTGAATTTGCTACTGTGGAAGAGTAAATTATTTCTTTGTCATTTATATATCTTCCATATGTTTTTGCTCAGTAAGAGTGTGTGTGCATGCATGCCCATGTACATGCAAGCACACACATGAATGCAAATCTGTTAGGTCTTGTGTTTCTACACTGATCATCAGGAGTTTGCATTAGTCCTTTTTAAACATCAGCACAATTCTTTATTGTGCATTGTGCACAATAGGCTTTCTGTAAATATTGAATATATTTTTTATTCTATTTGAAAGTCAAAATATTATGCAAAATTGTACTAGTAGACAGTATTTTGACCTCATTAAGATGTACAAGGTATTCTGTCTTTAAAGAAAAAGGAATTAAATTGGGAAACATGACCTTAGAGACTACATAGGCCTGTTCTATATTTTCTTTGAGGATTAGCCTTCCTCTCATTATCCCTGTGTTTACATATAGCAATATCTGTCACATAATTGAAATGAAGTAAATGGTGTCTGATAATTAGCTGCCTTCATGTTAGAGATCTTGCTACCAAGTATAAAAATTTACTCAGGCTAATAAGAGAGGATTTACTGAAAGGATATCACAGGGCCTACTGAATCAAGAGGAGGCTGCAGGGCCACACTGCAGAGAACAGAAGAGTTCTTGTACAATTAAGGGAAGGAACCACAGCCATAGCAGTTCTACATGCTGCCACCAGGAAGGAGAACTCAGAGTCAACTGTCTTCTATCCTTGAACAACCCATTCCAGAATCAGAGTCCTCTGTGAGTTGTATGATCAGCCAAGCTCAGACCACAGACTCTCAACCAGGCTCCACTAGGAGCCAGAGTAGGGGAGAAGAGATCTAACCCATTAGTTTATAGATGCGAAGTGGTACCCAGGACCATCCTCCTCACACAGCTATCCAGAGGAGAGACAATTTCTCAAGAAGAAAGCACTAGGACTGTTAAGAAAGGTCAATGGATACTAGGTGACCAAAAAGATTCCTGTGATACCACTTTTCTGATATTTTGATTTTTGACTTCAGGCATAATCTACAGACTGATCAGTCTTTATTTAACCTGCGCAAGGCTTAAAACACATTCTGAGATATTTTGTTTTACTATTCCAGTCCTCTATGAAATCCAAAGACAGTCCTCCATGTCTTCATCCTTCTCTCACATCAAAGGAAGATAGGAACATTGTAGCATAAACATTAGATAATAGGATGAGCTAAGTTTATTTTATTTATTTATCTTTCTATGTAAGTAGAAAAATTGCAAAGCTGTTATTTCCTGTAAATTAAAAAACAGCCTGACACCTAAGAAATTTTGCTAATCTGCTTGAAAGTTAGAGCCTATGTATGTGAAATATATTGAATTTCCATCAAAGGTGGTATGTTTGACATATCCAAGGATCCTATCACTTTAAAATTATCATGGGGTTATAGAATGCTATTGTAATGTAAGATATTATACTTTGCTTCTATATTATAGGGTAAAAGTTATCCATTTAAGGGTGCCTTTCCTCCAGTATGGAATCCTATTGCATATCTGGATTACAACAATCTGTGGCGGACAATGGATGACATGGGAAAGGAGGTAATGTGTGTTCAACTTGCACATGGTCTGTTACTGAAATAACAATAGCAGCTGTTCAATATCCTTCCACAGTGCAGGGAACATTGCTCTGGACATTGTATATCATTTCCAATATATCCCAAACTCCGTGTAGTTGATAGAATTTCTACTTTACAAGTTAAGAAAATGAGTGCTAGGGAGTTATAAAATTTCCCCAAGACCACATAGCAAGGGAACCAGGATAAAAGTCCTCTTTGATACTAATGCCTGTGTGCTTTTTAACTTTATGCTGCTGACACTTATTTGACTTATTTTTTGCCAGTTATCCTGCTTAAAGTTGTCTCATCCATTCATGATGTCATTTTAGATAATAAAGGAGAGAAGATTTGCTTCCTCAGATTTTTTTTTAACCAAGTGTCAGGTTTTGTATGGTCACTTTCTTAAACTTAAATTGGGTACTTAAAATAGGTGTTAGCTGTTCATTAAAGAAATACAAATAAAAACCAAAATGAGATACCATCTCACATGAGTGAGAATGACCTATATCAAAAAGACTAGAGACAGCAAGTATTGGGGAGGCTGTGGAGAAAAGGCATCCCTCACTACACTGTGGATGAGAATGTAAATTAGAGCAAGCTCTTTAGAAAACAGTATGGAGATTCCTCAAAAAACAAAGACAGAACCCCCTTCAATCTAGTAATCCTACTTCTAGGTATGTACCTGAGGACACCAAAACTCTAAGCAGAAAAAATATCTGCACCTCTATGTTCAGAGCAGCAAAGTTCACAATAACCAAGACATAGAAACAGCCTAAATGTCTGGAAATGGCTGACTAAATAAAGAAGCTGTGGTCTAGATACTTAATAGAATGTTATGCAGTTGAAAAAAAAGGGTGAAGTCATCCCCTTAGCAACAATCTGGATGAAACTGGAGGGGATTATATTAAGCAAAATAAGCCAGAAAACAAGAGAAGTACAGGATAGTTTAATTCATATATAGAATATAATGAAACAAAACAAATTAACGATCTCCCACCCCAAATCATAGAACACAAGACAGTGGCTACCAAGGTGGGAGGTTGTGGGGAGGACAGGGGGATTATATGAAATATACACAGACTGACTTACAATCCATACAGCAATATAAACAAAATCAATAATAAAATTATTAAAAATGTAAAGGAAAGTACCAAGTGGGAAAGATGTTCATGAAAGAATATTTATTTAGAAAGAATGTAAAATAACTCTCATTGAAAACATAAATATAGATATATTTAAACTTATGTAAACATGAAAAAATAATCTAGGTGTTAGCTTTCAATAATAGTACTAATAATATGTTCATAAAAATTACATGTTTATTTATACATGCCTTTATATGTGATTATTTTTACTATGGCAGCAATATTAAGGCATGGAATTCAAAGAGCTATCCATACTAACCCCAGCATAATTTCTACATTGAATTTTATGCCAACCACACATACCAACATAGATCCATGTTCACAGGTTCTCCTGAGGGCTTCTTGACAGGGCGGTGGGTAGTAGACAACACACCTGAATACAGACCATTTTTTCTCTTCAGATTCCATTTGATGCACCTTGGGATGCCCCCCATGCTGAAGAATGGGACAAGATGACCATGAAAGATCTCATTGATAAAATCTGCTGGACAAAGTACTCTTGACTATTTAAATTTTACTTTTTATTTTCCCTTCTAATTCTTTCTAGCCTATCTTGAACAGCAGTGTTTTTCTTAATAACTTAACAGAAAAAAGATAAGAAACCTAATTAGCTATCAGTCAATAGAAACTTTGAGGGCATTTAAGACAATTCAGAGCAGGTTTGAACAGAAGATGAATCTTAAAAAAAGGTATTAAAATAGTTAAATAAAAGTAGAACATTTTTAATTAAGGAAGTTATATAATTTGCAATAAACTGAATACTTTTATTTTCAGATTATGTAGTGATCAGCTACAGAAGCAATTTCGAAAGATATTTCAAAAGTAATTCTATATAGATATAAATAAAATATAAAACTGGAGGATAGTCTATATTAGCAAAGACATAAATAATGTAATGTTTTCAATTAGAATCTGGCTCATTAACTGGCTACTTATATTCATTCTATCAGTATTTTGGGTCTGCTATGGGAAGGCACTGGGAAATGGTAGTGCATTTTTAGACATGGCCCTACCCTCATAGAGTTTATATTCTAGAATAAGAGACTGATTATACTCATATATACGTAATATGAGGAGAGTTGCTGTAGCAAGGAAACTAACCTAAGATTAAAGGATGGATTCCTTGAAGAAGCATCTTTAAACATAAACTAAGAAGTTAGTGAATCAGTTCAGATGAGCCAAGAAGAGGGGGTAAAGACTAAGAAGCATACATGATATCTCCCAGGAATGAGCTAAAGTGGAGGGGAGATACAGGGAGGGTGGATAGAGCGGGACATGATTTCTTTCATAATAAGTCACAACAAATTGGGATAGATAAGAAAGAAGATATTTGTGAGAATGGCATGTTCCAAGAATGAACAACAGTGTATAGTAGAAATCAGGAATGATGGCTGAAGTGATGGAGCAGTAGTTCCCTATAATGAGCCAGAGTGGATATAGAGAGTCAGGAAGGAACCACAGTGGAGGGTGGAAGACAAGAAAAGTAGATGGTGTGAGGCAATATTATCTTCTAGGAATAAGCCATGGTTTGGAGTTTTATTACAGAATGGTTGGATGATGTGGTGAGATGGTATCATCTAAGAATTGGCCAAGAGTATAAAGAGAGAAAGTGGAGGAGAGATGGAATCTTCCAGTAAGGAACTATAGAAGATGTTTTAGATATGAAGAATGGATGGTTGGCATGCCTTGGTGGAGTAGAAGTTGGGCCAGCCACCTCTGACTAAGCATAGTCCACATACATCCTGGGGACCTGGATTCATGTCCCAGATCCAAAAGGAACACTCATTGTGAACAATAAATAAAAATAAAATAAAATGTTTTCTCTTCTGTCTTCCTGCTTGCCTGCCTACTTGCCTTCATTCCTGCCTGCACCTTCCCTTAAGAAAAAAGAAAGAAAGAATGGATGGCGTATTTAGCTGGCGCTCAAAAATGAGACAGGAATGTGGATGGTGTGGGAAATGGTATCTTCTTGGAAAGAGCCACAATTGATAGGGGATAGACTAGAAGGAGGGTTTTTGAGGGAATGGTATGTTCCAGCACTGTGTCACAATGAAAGAGGGGTAAACAGGAAGGGTGGATATTACATTCCAGAATAAACCATAATGGACAGGAAAAGACAAGAAGATTGCATAATGTGGTATAATCATATCCAGGAATGAGCCACAGAGTGTGGGGAGAGGGATGAAGTATAGTTGTAATAGTGCATTCCAGCAATGAGTCACCATGGAATGGGGAGACAGGAAAGAACCACATGTCTGAGAGAGTGAGACATAGGAAGAGTGGATTTGTGAGTGATGGTATCTTCTAAAAACGAACTGCAGAGAATTGGGGGGACACAGGAAGAAAGAATTGTTGGGGGGTGCAATAGTATGTTCTAGGATTGTGCGTCAGCAGATTAAGGTAAATAAGAAAGGTTGACAGTGGGGAGAAATAATATCTCCTGAGAATGAGCCAAAATTGATGGGATAAAACATGAAGGATGGATTGTGTTATAAGATGCTATCTTCCACAAATAAGCCACAGTGAATGAGGGCTAGTAAGCCACAGTGAATGAGGGCTAGACAGTAAGGTGGATGGTTAGGGGAATGACATCTTCTAGAAGAAAGATGTTAGACTCAGTGGGTCTATTCCTTTGGTGAGCATCAGTCAAAAGACACAGACCAAGTTTCTTAAACAAGGAAAAGTTTATTACTTGCAACAAGTAAAGAGATAGATCATTCTCAAAAGGACTATCTTTCTGAGCATTCTACTCATGAAGACTTTATAGGGACTGGGCTGAAGAAGTGAGTAGTGATTGGTCCAAAGCATTGCGCATGAGTCATGAGGAAGTAAGTGGTGATTAAGCCCAGGCATTAGAATGGGAAGAGTTGTCTTTAAGTTGTGTCTGTTCTGCACATGCTCAGACTGTAGGTCAGGGTTGCCTTTAGGTACTAGGAAGAAAAACTCCCCAGAAGAGGGGTTAATGTTTTTCCATTATGCTTTTAGGGTTGGCCACTAAAAATTAGTCACAATGTATCAGTATTGAGAGGAGAGAATGATTATGGAGCCATGATATGCTCCACAAATGAGCCACAGTGGATGTGGGATAGACAAGAGAGATGGATGCTATAGAATGATTTATGTGGCAAGAGTAGGCAACAGTGGATGACAGGGTAGAGAAGAGTGAATGTTGAGAGGGAGACAGTATTTAGGAATGAACTACAGTAGTTGGGGCGAACTGAATAGGTACAAGTTGAGAGGAGATGTTATTTTCAGAAATGAGCCACAGTGAATAAGGGGGATAGAGGAAAGGCGGATTGTGTGAAGGATAGTAATCTTCCAGGACTGAGTCATAGTAGATCTAATGGAGAATGGAAGATATATTCCATGAATGAATCATATTGGATGTGGGAAACATTAGATAGAATGTATGGTTAGAGGAGAGTATCTTCAGGAATGAACCATAGTAGATATGGGGGAGACAGATAAGATGGATATTTAGAAGATGCTATGTTATAAGAATAAGCCATAGTGGATATTGAGAGACAAGAGGAGCGGACACCGTGAGGAAATGGTATTCTGGAACCAGCTATGGTGACTGGGGGTTTGGAAAGAATAAGTTATAGTGTAGGGTATGTATGTTTCAGGAATGAATGACAGGGTAGAATAGGATGTGATGAAACTCAGGGACGTAGAATCTTTTAGGAGTAACCACAATAGATGCCAGGAGACAAGATGGGAAGATGGTGTGAACAGATGGTATTTTACAGTCTGTGAACAAGGAACAGCTTTTATGAAGGTCCTAATGTTAGAAAAAAACAGCCTTTTTTTTTTTTTTAGAGCAATGAATGCTTAAAATGGCTTAAGCAAGTGATACAATGAGAATTGGGGAACTTACTGGTTGTGAGGTTGATGGTTTAAGATATATTGCCCATATTCAAGATTTTTGTCTTTCACATGAAGGCCATAAAAGGATTTGAAGTAGAGGGTTGTTTTGAAGTTTTCACTTTCAAAAGATTTTATTGGCAGTAGTGTGGAGAGGTATACAATATGCAAGTAGGATGACCAGGCAGGACCCACCATTGTTGTAAGTTAGGTGAAAGACAGCGGTAGCCTAGACCAGGTTGGGAGTTGGAGAGGAAATGATGGTTGTTCAAATAAATGAGAACAAATATCCCTAGCAATTCCTGAGGGCATATTGATCTTTTAGAACATTGTGGGATTAGCATATTTGGAGGTAGCTCATAATTTCTTGGAAGCAAGGGAAAGCCATATTTTACCCAAGAATTGAAGAAAATGCATTCCTGGTGTGCCCTGGTGGAGTAGTGGTTAGGTGAGCCATCTATGGAGAGCACAGTCCACATACATCCGAAAGACCCAGGTTCACATCCTGGGTCCGGGACCAACAACCAACATGAACAACTAAATGAAAAAAAAAACAAAAATTTAAAAAATGCATTCATTCAGAAGTTGAGTCCTTGAGGGTTTTTTTTTATAAATCAAGAGAAATACTTTTTAATCATATACTAAATTGTGTTTCAAAAACTGGATGTACTATGAAGCATGTATATATTGATGGCTGACTTTTGCTGTTGTTTTGTGACCAGGACTGCTAAGCAGTTTGCCACTCTCTTTGTGAATATCAATGTGACCTCCGAGCCCCATGAGGTCTCTGCTCTGTGGTTCTTGTGGTATGTGAAGCAGTGTGGAGGCACCACGCGGATATTCTCAGTTACCAACGGGGGTCAGGTATGGATATAATCTCACATTATCATTTCATTTGTGATTAGCCCTCACCCAGATCAGTGTCACATAATTGCTTCCATGATTTGAAGTATGAATGTGTAACAGCTTCAAATGATCTCAACAGAATTTTCTGAAAACAAACATTTTCATTTCCTTTTCTCCTTCCTGAAAATAAGTTCACAGAAGCTGAATATTTCATTTTGCAGTAATTAAGCTTTGAGAATTTATTTCCTTTCTTTTGGAAGTTGATTAAATTAGGCTATTTATGTAGGAGGAGCTAAATTACTAAAATAAACTGATTTGCAAAACTTTCTAATTCCTGTAAACTTGTTCTTAAAGTCATCTTTGTTCCAGACCTAAGGTTGTTTTTTTTTTCCCATTCTCTGTCTCAGTTATATAATTGTTAAAAAATGGAAGTGAATGTTTTCTACACTTTCAGTAGCAAATTTTGTATTTTAGATTCTAAATTTTTACTATCCACTTGCATTGGCATGCCTTCCATACCATTTCTGTTACTAATGAATGCATTCAGTTAGCTCATTGGCTGGACACATAACAAATCACTGGCAAGATCAGAATACTAATTCCTTGATTTTCCAGACTCTCAATTGTTTCAAGGTTCTTTTTTATCCAAAGAAAATGGGCGTCTCTTTCCTAGGAATATTATGTCTTGATAGGATGAGGTTTAATTAAAATCATTTTATTTCTGTGTTATGCTCTGTTTCATTGTCCAAGTTTGTAGAGCCTTTCTCTGCTAAGTGAATTATTCCTCTCCTTTGGAGTTCCAGAAATCCCCCGCTTGTTGTTGTGGCCTCAAGAGTTATTGCCCATTTGACCCTTAGCTTTAGCAAACATGGCAGTTCCATGTTAAAGCATCTTTGCTCATGGTCAGAAATCTTACATTGTTATTCTTTACCTATATTTTACTTTTTGAGGTATCTTGACTCGTATTTTATATTTATATCCCTTGTACAGAAAAGCCAAGATACTTCTAGCAAACTGTACATGACGTTTTGGAAATCACAGTTCTGATAATGAATCTCACACTGTTACCACAATATCTTTATTAAAAAAAAACCTTCAATTTAGCCTTCAATAATTAATTGAACTAATGCTAGACATGATGTGTTGATCATGAACAAGATGGAAATAATTTGTGGTCTTTTCTGGAGGTTTTATAATCAGTGGCAAATATGATTTTCCCTCTTTACACTCTTAAAACTTTCCCTTCCTGTCTTCTCTTGTAGGAACGGAAGTTTGTAGGTGGATCTGGACAAGTAAGTGAACGAATAATGGCCCGCCTTGGGGACCGAGTGAAGCTGAGACGTCCTGTCACCTATGTTGACCAGTCAGGCGATAACATCATCATAGAGACGTTGAATCATGAACGTTATGAGGTAATTCAGGAACATATATTAAATATGCCCTTTATTTTCTGCAGCTTCTAACCAAATATAACCTAAGCAATGGCATAATTAATGATATGTTTCAGACTCAGTCTTTAAATTACCAGTCTTGATTGACTTGCCTTGGTCTGTCTCAATTACCCCTCGCAGTGGCCTCATTTTCTGTTATCACTGTTTAGTGTCATTGAAAAGGATAGGAATGATGATTCATGCCATCTTTGAAGACTGTGGCTCATGTTTGTGGTGGTATTTTGTGTTTTTGTGTTTTAGTGCAAATACGTAATTAGTGCCATCCCTCCAACTTTGACTGCCAAGATCCACTTTAACCCTGCACTTCCACCAGAGAGAAACCAGTTAATCCAGCGTCTTCCAATGGGGGCTGTCATCAAGTGCATGATGTACTATAAAGATGCCTTTTGGAAGAAGAAGGGTATTTTATTCTCATTAATATTTAAATTGAATTAAGTAAAAGTCAGACTGTTTTTAAGAACATTATACTAGGTACTGAGAAGACAAAAAAAGAAATGTTTTCAAATTGGTAGATAAAGGATCAAAAATCACAAACTGTCTTATTTCCTCCTAGTCCCTGACAACACAAAATGTCCTCAAGAGCACTTTCTGGCAGTGGGAGGGAAGGGACAGAGAATGCCATTTGTTACCATGGAAACAGTACTGCTTTGAAGTCCCATATTCTTGACTTTGTTTGGTTACTAACTATGACCAGGTGTGACACTTCACCTCATTTAGCATCAAATTCTTCATGTAAAATGCTGACACCAAAACCTCCTCTTAGTGTGTTGTGAGGCCTAAATGAGTCAGTATTTGGGCAGATATAGTGGCTACTGATGGTAGGTAAGCCTTCCACTTAAACTTGAAGAATTTCTTCCTGTTATTTCTTTCACAGGCTCATAAAGGTGATTTCCTCTAAAATATTCCTCCTTTTTTCTTCATATACTCCAGGTCTCCAGGGTCATTTTAGCTATGCATTGGTCATACATGACCTTTATGTAAAAGTCATGAAATGGGTCATTTTCCCTGGGTCTAGGTCAACAGACATCCTTGAATAATTATTGTATATTTAATAGGAAATCGTATCTAAGGTTGGGACAAAGACTGATAGCTTAATATTTGCTTTCATCATAGCAATTTACATATATATGTATATATACATATGTATATATATATATATATATAATATAAAACACACCCACCCGAAATCTCTGATGAGGTCAGTCTAATCTCCCATTGGTTTTCTTCTGGTAAAGATTACTGTGGCTGCATGATGATTGAAGATGAGGAAGCTCCGATTTCAATAACTCTGGATGACACCAAGCCAGATGGATCGCTACCTGCCATCATGGGGTAAACGCTGCATTTTCCACATAGTGTTTGTGTTATGCTGGTCAAGCATATTGTTTTTGTGATCAAACTCAAGCAATGAATAGCTCTATGCAAATATATTATGTTTCTATACACTACAATATTATAATAATGTTTTGTGTATGTGGTTTCCAAATACTGGGAAACTTTAGTAAAATTGATACAATTCTTTTCCCCTTAAAATTTACATGCTGAAGACAGAATGAAAGAAGCACTTAAACCAGTGGTATGGTATGGTAGACAGTCCTGACTAGAGGCAGAACGTCCACAGCCGTTCTGGAATGAGAAATGACTGCTTTATCCTGTAAAATCTTATACATTTTGTGTTTCTGGGCTTTATCATTCCCCTCCCCAACTCCATATATATGCTTCATAGCAATTATTAATTGTTACCCTGAAACATTCATGGATGATCATTTAGGAATTGCAATTCAGAGTTGAGCCAGGACTTGAGTGGATGGCACTTTTTCCAGTAAGTCACTCTACCATTCTCCTTCATTAGGGATGGTCTAGGGTAAGGCTCTGATTCTGAAAGGGGAGAGCTCTTCCCTTCTCCTCTCATCCCCACACATAGCTGCTCTGCCATTTTAGGAAATTGGAATCCAGAGAAGGAAGTGAAGCTCCCACAAAAGAATTGCTAAGTAGGTCTGCCACATCCCAATTGCCATGCCTTTCAGCTCTTCTTAAAACTATACGAACATTAGGTGCGCTCTAGAGGACTAGTGGTTTGTATGCTGCCTCTGGCCTAAGTGCAGTCCACATACATCCAAAGGATCCAGGTTCACGTTCTGAGCTGGGGAGAACAACCAGTATGAGCAACTAAATGAAAATAATATAAATGCTTCTTCCTTCTCTCTCTTCCTGCCTGCCTGCCTGCTCTCCTTCATTCACTGCCTGCAACTTTCCTTTATTTATTTTTTAAAGGAAAGGTATAGGTAGGAATGAAGGTGAGTAGGCAAACAAGAAGTTAGAGAGAAGAGGAGGAAGAGCTTTATTTTTTATTTAGTTGTTCATATTTGTTGTTCACCCTGGCTCATGTCTTGAACCCTGGATCTTGGGATGTATGTGGGACTGCTCCCAGGTGTACTAGACCACTAGCCCTACCCTGCACCTTTCCTTTAAAAATATACAAGCAAAATGGTTATTTATTCTACAACTGGAAAAGAAGAACACAACTTCTGTAGTAGTCAAGTGACTTTATGAGACCAGTGGTTTCCCCTTCCCCTCTGGCAAATGTATGCCCTGGTTTTCTAGAGAGCAGAAGGGAGAGTTTAACTCATACACATTGCATTTCATCTTTGAAAGAAAGTTACAGAACCAAAAGGAGTAGACTCATGACCCAAGGTACTTAGAAAGCAGGCTATACTATAGAATTGCCAACAAGATATTTTGAAGTCACAACTCTGGCTGTGAAATAACAGAAACAGCATCAACACCAATGACCATAGGAACTACATATCTTTTTTATCTCTAATCTCACTAGGCAAGAAAAGATACAGACTGGACAGTCTGCTATTACCTTCAGAGAAAAGGAGGGGGTAAAAGTAGAGGTTTCAAGAGATTGTCAGTTAAGACTAATTCAACTGTGTATGAAAGAACATTGCTGTTCTTCTTGCCCTGGGAATTAGATATTGTGTTATTTGCCCTTCTGGACTTCCTTCAGCTTTATTAACAAGGACATACACGGCAAGAGCTTTTTAGATATTAATGGGGTTCTTTAGGCCATTTCTGAAAGGTGATATTCTAATCTATTTTATCTCAACAATTGCCTCTACTCTGTTCTTGCCTTGAAGATATATTGTCTCTATGCTGCTCTTTGCTCTGGGCAAGGAAAACCTTGAAGATAGTGGTAGTAATTACTCAGCACTGTATTTGTGATACTAGAGCCTTTTGGAACCTAGAAAAGACCTTGTACTTCAGAACTAAGAAATGTCCCTAGCCCAAAGCCAGCATGCTTAATTTCTTTAAGGAAATTAAAGAAATGTATCCTTAAGGATAGTTTGTTGTCCATAGTTAGAAATAGAGCAGTTTTTATTTACAAGGAGAGATTTGACAGAAATCAACAATATAATTCATGGAAAAGTAATTGTGAAAAACACCCAAAATCTAAGGAAGTTTTCAGAGAAATCATTTTCATTCATAAGAAAGTGAAGATTTTCATTAAAGTGCTGCTTAAGTCTGAAATGATTTATTCTTCCATACATCTGAAATTCAACAAAAATTAGTGCTAACTAGCCATAATATAAGGTGTTAAATCAAGCAAAATTATGATTATGTACCATAAATTTCAGCAGTTCAAATTTTTCAGTCTGCAGCTTCCTGTGAAATACTGTTCTCAGGAATAACATGCCCTAAAGGAATTTTTAATCAGCTTGAGGAGCAGTTTAGTTTGGGATTAAGGGAGAGGACAAAATAGTTTTTTTCAGTCCTTATATTTTTCGTCTGGATCTACCTGTCTTTTTGATGTAGAACCAAAGAAATTTGACTTTAAAACTTTTTTAAATGGAAAAATAATTGCATTTTCCTTTATCTATTTGGATTTTTTTTAAGTTTTCTAGTAAAAGTCTAATTAAGGCCTTCTTGTCACAATTTAATTCTTATGTGTAATTAGTAATATCAGTTAATAAATAGAATTTATTTGATTAAAGAGAAGCAATTGGATTTTAACTAAGTTACTAAATTTGAAGACTGTGCTAGGGCTTACTCTCAGAAAGCCACATAGGACAAATATGGGGAGGAAGTTCATTGGCCAGTGCCCTATAGGCCTTGGGGAGTCAATCTGGGGAATGTTGGTGAACCTCGAGCCAGGCAATTTTCGGCTGATGAAGGCTTCAGCTGTGCGCTGAAGGTAATAAGTATGTGGTCCTGAGTGGTCCACCGTGTTATTCACTGTGGACACTTAATTATAATTGTTATTCTTGCTTTTTTTCAAGTATTGGTATAAAATAACCATCTTTACTGGGATAATCATTTAATTCTCTAATATTTAATATGTATGCCAATCACTGTGCTAAGTTTTCTGAGTAAAATATTGAATAGGAGGTGATCTGTCATTTAGGAGATCATGGCTTGCTGGGATTATGTACACAGAAGCAGACAGAAGACAGCATGACATTTGTTTCATTAGAGGGAAATAAGGGGAGGGTGTGTGAAAGCTCATTAATACTGAGTAGGTGAAAACAAGAACACTTCAAAAAGGAGTAATTCTTAAGGCAAATCACTGTAACCTGATCATTTATGTGTAACTTCTCTTTCCAGCTTCATCCTTGCCCGAAAAGCTCACCAACTTGCTAAGCTCCATAAAGAAATAAGGTAGGAATTTGCATCTGTAACATATATGAAAGGTTAGTTTTATATTGTACTTGAAAAATTAAATAATTCACCAATATTCTCAAAATCCCTACAAATCAATCTTTTTTTTGTATTTTGCTATAATATCCTTGACTCAATCTTTACCAATAAGCATATTTTAATTTTATAAATTTTGTTCATTTTATAATGATTCAAAGGTAGGGTTTCCTGGTAAGATGAATGGAGAAGAATCATAAAAAGATTCACTGTTCAAAAAACCTTAGAGACTAAGTCTGATCACCTTGTAAGGCTATTGTCAATTTTCCGAGTTTCTCTGACACGTAATTTTTCTCAAAAGCAAATCTATGCATATGTAACTGAACTTGTCACAACATGTGTACATAAAACTATTCCCATTGATTATCTGGGACACAACTCTTATGTTCCCTTATCCCAAGAGCTTCCTTTAGTATAAGATAAGTTATTTTAAGACAATAGCTTTTTTTTCTCATTGTTTTTCCCTATCTTTCTTTCTGTCTTGTTGTATTTGTTGCATTTTGTTCTGCTTTTTAATCCTTTGTTAAAATTCAATATTACCTGAAAATAGTCATTTGGCTGTTGAGGACTGCCTCTGGAAATTTGGGGGCTTACCTTTCTTAGGGTAGCTCTAAATTATTTGTCAGCTTTTGAAGGTTGAATATGCACACAAATGTATACTTCTATCTGAATTTATTTAAAAATTAAACAATAAATTGACCAGAAACCCTTGCTTTGAGAGTTTCTTTGATGACTTTGAATATCAAGGAAAGGCTGCAGAATGAGTTCCAATATTTGCACATGGTTTTGTTTACTTGAAATACTATGATATTTAATGTCAGGAAGGAAAATAATTTAGTGTCCACCTACTTATTTAATAGAGGAAGCATTTGGGGTTCAGTGACAGGGAATGATTTGTCCAAGGCCCACAACTAGCTTTTGACAAAGTTGGGAGTAGCTTCTAATTTGTCATTTTTTCTTTATGCCACACGCGCATACACTAAACTTGACACTTTCATTTGGATTTCTTGCTTTCCTTCCTTATTAATAGTAAAATAAATACCAGCTTGGATGTAGACATTTGGTTATGATTCCACATGATGGCTGAAGTTCTCAAAAATTTTTATAAGGCAAAACTCTTAGAACTCAGAATACTCCTCTGACTGGAATAGTGATTCCCAGAATCAACTGCATCAAAAGCTTTCAAAAAAAATTAAGAAAAGATTTTTTCCTGACTGGTAGATTATCATAGTAGTTTTATAGGTAAGACCTGAGTATTTCTATTTTTTATAAAAGCTTTTCAGCTTTTCATCTAGTTAGGATGAACAGCCAGATTGAGAAACCAGTGGGTAAATTATTTATACAGTGACCTCTTTAGGCCATTATTTAAAATATGTCCTATTGTTTTTAGTGCCCAGTGAATCAGTCAGCACATGGCTCCAACATTCTTGTCATGCATATCTTTTCCAAAAGATTTTTAATTTTAATGGAAAAGGAAGGGAAGGGAAAGGTAATTTGCTGATATATTTGTATGAACTTGTCCTTCGTTCGTCTAGTAATTTGAAATATATTGAATAATGGTATACATTTCTATTATAACTGACTTATTTATGAATGAAAATTAAAAGATTGGTTGGATTTTAAATTTCACTGTTGTAATATAGATTTTACTACATATACTGAGAATAAGTTAGGCATCATTAAGTTTTCCAGGATAATGATTATCAGTACTCTTATTTTCTAATTAACTCAAAGTGTGAGAATTATTTCTTGCAACATTCGTGTGAAGTAGGTAAGAATATGTTTTCTCATCATGGAGTAGGACAGAGGGTATCATACTAGACTGAGGATGGATTTTGATTCAACAAATATTTATGGAGCACCTTCTACAGGTAAAATGATCAGGAGAGTAGACTCTTGGCCCTTCCATTAATTAGCTGAGTGATGTTGAACAAGTCTCTTGAACTTTTTGAATTACAGTCTGCTCATCTCAAAAATGAGGGGATTGAATTACAGAGAGAGAGAGACAGAGAGGCAGACTGTTGTCTTTGAACTTCCTCCAGCTCTGCCTTTCCATTATGACTATTGATCTGTAGTGTGACCACCTCCTTGAAGGGGACCAAACTTACTGCCTGTACTGGAACTTAAATAGCCATCTAGTGTGTGTCATAATGTCAGGAGAGGTATTTGTGTCTCCCTTAAAACTGTCCATGGTAAAATGGTGGCAGTAAGCAATGTTTTTAATTCCATCTCCTCATCTTAATATTATATATCCATTAGTTGGAAGTTCTGGGAGTTACATAAATGGTATAACTGTGAGCATCTGGATGAATTAATCATTCATTTTGTTCCATATTATTCAGAAAAATTGAGGGCATGCTTTAGAAATATTTACTTACATGATTGGCAATATAAAATTGTTTTCTAAACATCTGTTTTTTATTACTACTAAGTATAGACGTCTCTTCCCTCCATCCTCCAGCCCCACAAGCACATTTTCAACCATTTGTCTTTTTCAGCTTTTAGTATTTTTCTTACAGATTTGAATTAAACCCTTTGCCACAGTTATAGAAAATATTTTTTAATTACTTGTTAGCCAATAACAAATATTTTGGAGCACTTTCAATGTTTAAGCTATATAAAGAATAAAGAAAGTAAATACCAAAAGTATATAACAGATTTAGTATGAACCTATTCAAACAAATCCTGAAATAGAACCATTAATTTCTAACTTGGGTGATTTTAGTAAATTAGAACTCTTTCATGTCATCAAAAGTGGTTGTGAGTTTAAAATGTATCTGTTTAATAAAAAAGCTTAAACTAAGTTACTGATAGTTAAAACATGTACCATGTTCTGTACTAGTTATTTGCATGATGAAGTATGAATGTAATCAAAGACTGTAGCTGAGGTAGCATCACATACTGCAATCATGTCCACCCTCCTTAGAGGCCTTTGAGTACTGTGTCCACAGACTATTGTGTCAAGCCGTAGATTACTAGACTGGAATGACCAGAAGCCTCTCCTGGGATAGCATATTTTATATTATGCCTAAAAGATTAAATGAGATTTTTATTATATTTGTAGATAAAGACAAATATGTAAGACAATTATAAGACACCATCATATGTACTATAGACTTATGCAAGAATTCTACATTTTCCATAAAAGTGAGTTCGTACTGACAATTTAATCTAACTTTACCCATTTTTATCTCAAATTAATATATTAGGTAGTAAATGAGGTAAAAATGTTAACTCTTCAAATCAAATGATTATCTTGAGGCAGAGTATTACCTGGAATGCAGAGATTTGAACTGTTTTGTATAGAACTATTACAGAAGGCCACTGATTTTAATTTTTTCTTAATAAGTCCGGTTCATTGGCAAGAACCTTGGAACTCACTGCCTATTCTGTACTCACCAGCTATTACTTCCTTAAATTGTTTTTGTTCTTTTATTTTTTTATAGGAAGAGAAAAATCTGTGAGCTCTTTGCCAAAGTGCTGGGATCCCAAGAAGCTTTACATGTAAGAATCCTCAGCTTTAATCCCTAACATGTTCTTCTCTATTTACTCTAAGCGGTAAAGCAATGCAGATTACGGTTTCCTAACAGTCTTATGAAGAGAATATAAAAGGATATGCTAACTGGTGGATTAACTTCACCTATTACCAAGGACCATTAAAAGCCTCTGTCAATTGCTGGCAATTTCTGATGCAGCATTCCTTGGGCTGTTTAAATGTTCACAGGAATAACTGTTATCAGAGCCTGGAGCTGCAGGCATTCTCTCCAGGGTGGGTGAGATCAGTTTCCAGAACAGAGGTCCTGCTCTCAAGGTCAACCGACTGCTGTGAAATGAAATTCAAGATAGGTCATTTTTTTCTGGGGGAAGGCACAGTCGTATATACTTGACAAGACAGATTTATTCTAGATTCTCTTCCAAGGTCAATGTCATATTCATATATTTTTTCATCTGTAGGCTCAATTCACAGCTCATTTAGTAATTTCAGTGCTTTCAATCAACTACTAAAAGTGAATGAGTATGAAATTCTTTCTGAAGAAACTAACAGATTTCAGAGGTATCTCTGAACTGTTCAAATAGCAAATTTCCATAATGTGCTAGGAAGATCAGAGAAGGCTGTGGTGTCCCTTGGGTAACATTTTTTTAAATCATTATTGTCCCCTTCTTTTAGCAGAATTCCCATCATTCGCTTCTCTATCTTAGAGAATTGGTTTTGGGGGGAGAAAAGCCTTTCTTTGTCCCTGTGCTTATTTTCTGCTTTCCTCCACCCTTCTCTTAGTGGCGGTGCCTCCATAGATGGGTAATTCAGTCTGTTTCTTAGAGAATCCAGAGATTTGAGCAGACCTTTAAAGAATCTGATTGTTGATGGTGTTTCCTACAGACAGAAGTCTAAATACTTCAGAATCTGTGTGCAGATTCTTCTCTTTAAGACTGTCATCATAATCCCTGGCAAGAGGTTGAAAGAGTCAAATTACCAGTTCTGTCACTTGGTCGTGCTTTTCCTTAAATGAGTTAGAAAAGCAGGACCTTTGGGAAAAAATGTAACCTATTGGTTGAAGTAAAACATACTGGTTTTCACTGTGTTAACTGACAGCAGCATTTAAGCTTTGTCTTTCTTTTGGAATTTTCTCCCCAATGAACTCTAGCCAGTACACTATGAAGAGAAGAACTGGTGTGAGGAACAGTACTCCGGGGGCTGCTATACTGTCTACTTTCCTCCTGGGATCATGACACAGTATGGAAGGTACTACCCAGACACTATCTCAGCTAATATAAGACATGTACCAAACTAAAAAGAAGTTTATGGTGGTGGATGTGATATGAAATACACACAGACTGAGGTGCAATTTCAGTATCCTAAAATGAATATAGCAATGTAAACAAAGAAATAATGAAATGATTAAAAAGCTAAGTTTAGAATTTTAGAAATAGTGATCAGTATTCCTGTTTCTAATGTCCCAGATAGTCAATGTCTGTATTTCTGAATGTCCACAGAAAAATAAGTATATTGGCACATATTATAATAGCTGTTAGCAGACAGAACAATCACAGAACACTGATGAATATTTCAGATGTAAACAATACCTGCGAGAAATCTACAAGTTATGGTATATCCTTCAAGACATCTTCTTGAACTCAAGTAGGCATTAGTCTTGCCTGACACAATAAGCTCCTGGGCCAGTCTTCACAGAAGGACATCAGCTAAATATCTTGCCAGGAGAACAGTGTCAGATGTTTCTCTTCAGCTATATATAGCTAAAGTGTGAGGAGGTGATCTGCATAGTCAGGTAGTCCATCTTGGTTTAGAAGCCTCATGTTCTGTAGGAGCCATTGTTTCTTATAACAGCTTCGTAGGTGCAGTGTCCAGGGTCCCTGTAAGGATATGGCCAGTTGCAAGAGGCACCACACTCAGGGAAGCCCAAAGTGATAACCTCCTACTAGATGCAATCTACCAAATTTATGGTGGAGGAAGATATTTTTAGCATAAGCAGTGTTGCCTGGTAACTTACGTGGGGTTAAACTTTCATCCGGACCCAGAAAAACAGAGCTAGAAAACTAACTCAAAGTCAAGTTTGTCTACAGAGAAGGAAGAAGAGTCTTAACCCTTTCCTTACATGAGTTTTTTTTTAATCGAATCATCCTTTGTTAGTGATACCAAGATTGATTAGCTGGAATATCTCTGGAGTCAAAGTAAAAGTCTAGCAGATGGGACTTGGATCAGGAATAGATACAACTAAAGATCTTGTAAATGGAAGTGAAGGCTTTGGGGATGGAGGTGTTGCAGCTTGGGAAATGCTGTGAAAGTGGCTGCAGATGAGGAAGGAATCAAAGAGTCAACAAGGTAGGAGGGGACAGTTTCCCATTCAGTACAGCCTTTTAATGGTTCTCTTCACCAACACATCTTCATATGTCAAGTCCCAGTACTGCCCTCAGCCAGTCTCCAAGTAAGTTCGTGGAAGATAACTGTACAGAGGTTGCTTTTCAGGGAGACAGACATTTCATCTTGATCTGTCCTTTGCCAGAAATTAATCGTCCTATCTTTCCACTCACCACTCTGATTCCTTCTGATACCCTGGGAGTTCATACCTGGTTAGGCTGTATTCAGACAGGCTCTCCTGAAGAATGCACTCTTTCAAAATACAGTGTAGAGGGGGCAGAATGAAACACCAACAGGAGATTCAGCAAATACATCTGACTGTGGATTTCATGCATGTTCTTATATTCTGATTCTGGCTGACTTGGAAAAGGTCACCATCACCTTTAGTGGTTGAAGATCTGACAGCCCAATTTTCTCTAGCTTGAGAGTGCAGATCCTTGTGTTCTTGGGAACCAAGGGGAGCCTTTCTCCTTTGACCAAGTTGCAGGGGTGTTTTTGAAACAATTTGTGTTTTCTGGTCTTATGTTGGGTATGTGAGGGTAGTAATGGTCTAATTTACCCTCAGCACCTTCCCAGGTAACTCTGTGTGTCTTTTGTGTTCCCCTGAAGAGTGATTCGACAACCAACAGGCAGGATTTACTTTGCTGGCACGGAGACTGCCACACGCTGGAGTGGTTACATGGAAGGAGCAGTAGAAGCCGGAGAACGGGCAGCTAGAGAGGTAATGGAAGAAGCCAGCTCAGTCTCCCTCCTGAGTGGCAGACTTTTTGGCATCTGGCCTTTCTTGATCTTGACACTGGTAAACTTGTGCCTCTTCTTCTCTGTCCCCACTCTACTTATGAGGTTCATCTATGACTAGCAGGGCTGGGAATCTGTCAACCACAAAATGTAATTTCATAATACCATGACCACTTTCTTTCAGGTCTTGAATACTTTGGGAAAGATAGCAAAGAAAGACGTCTGGATTCACGAACCTGAATCAAAGGTAAATTTGGTGGTTTCATTTCAGTAGACCAGAAACAGCATGTAAAGCATCTTCCTCATCATTGTAAATGCCACTCTCTGGCAAATATCCATGCACTGATTTTACCAGCTAGGTTTTACCCCTCCCTTTGAGTTTTAGAATTTTTATTAATGATCTATGTTCATTCATCTAGGATGTTCCATCAAGGGAGATCACCCATACCTTCTGGGAGAGGAACCTTCCTTCAGTAGGAGGCCTCCTTAAGATCGTTGGATTTTCTGCATCAGCAACTGCCCTGGTGACCATGTTGTGCAAATTCAAGCTGCTGCCAAGATCCTGAAGACTCGGCTTCATGTCCTGCTTGCTCTTTCCCAGCACCATCAAAAAGAATACCTTAACAAATCAAAGGCTATGTTATTGGATCATATTTAAGTCACAATTTAACTGTTCGATTTAATCTCAGTCAGTGCTAACATAATAAACAACCCAAAGAATCATCTCATTCATTTCAGTAAGATCAAATCCCATCTTGTTACTTGTCTCTGTAACTAACTCATGTTGATTGGTGGAATTAAAACCTTATGATCAACTTCTTAATTTCAAGAAGTTAAAGTCAAAATGCTCATCAAAAATGATTTTCATGTCTTGTGTCTCTCTCTCCCCTCTAACACTAAGCCTAGCAATTACAGAAACAAGATATTTTACTTAATTTCTGTAGAGGTTGAATATGTTAAGACCCAGTCTGTAGCTGTCTTTTTTCAGTCCTTATAAAATGGTAAAGTGTTGATCTAGAGCTCAGAGGCTCACAACTCCTTGTGATAAGCAGCTCCTACTTAAGAGGAGGCAATACTAAATGAAAGTGATTGGTAGAGGAAGGGGAACATCTTATGGGCTGCTGCCTCAGGAATTTACTGACCACTTCTAATTCCTGTTAAATTTTTAGACATCTAGTCTTAGCACTAGGTTTTTTTTTGGTATATTTTCCTTTTGTGTGTCTTAAAGAGGACATTGTTTATCAAGTTATGTTTAAATTGACTTGCTATGACTTTTATGCAGCTCCCCAATTAAGCAGAGTAAAATCCTGGCAGCAGGAGGCCTCCCTGACTAGCTCTGCATGAGACCAAGTGAATATGGGCATCTCCTCTTCCTCCTGGGAGGTGGCTAGACATGACTTCACTCATTAACATAATATTCTCTTGACAGTTTTAAGAAATCAGTATCTTCCTTTTTTTCAGGCAGACTCTGTCTGAAATCCCCTAGTGGTATATACACTTTTTTCTTTTTTCCTAGAACTGTGGTAGAATTAGGCAAATCTGTTAGCTTAAATATGCCTTCAATATGGTTACCTTTAAATAAATAGTAGCATGCCAATTTCTTTCAAATAAGTACTGAAATAGACATGATATATTTCTGATTGTTATTTGTTGAGAAGATCAACTACAGAAAGGAAATTAAAGTTCTCTATTATAACAACACTTGTTTTAGTTACTAAATTTTATAGAAGACATGAAAATTGAGTGATTTTATATACAAAGAGAAATTTCTCTATCTTAGGAGAAATGTGGGCCCAGAATGAGTACCCACTTCTTGTCTTTCCCATTTTGAAAATTGTCAGGTTTTTAAAATTTCTTTCCATAGGCTGCAGGTATTAAAATACTTATTTTTTACTATAAATATCTAGAAAAATCAGCGCAGCTATGATCAAAGAAGGCAAATGAGAAGATTCAGAGGACGCGGGCACACAAATGATGGATATACAGTAATGCCTTATCCCACATCATTGACTAATGAGGTGCATTACATTTTGAATGAAGTTTCTAAATAGCTGAATCTTGCTGTTTTATGTGCCAAAATTTTTAAATACGAAATTTAGACACACCCCTGTGGCTTAGACAGCTAAGGTATTAGCCACGTAAAGCCTCCAGACCTGGGTTTTATGTCTGGGACCAAGGGTTAAAATAACTTTTTTTGATAGACATACATCCATACATTAACTAAGCTCAATTCAAATTCATCCTTTTGATTAATTAGATCAATTATTATAGGTCTCAATTATTTTATACTTTTTAATATGATGATACCATCCTATTTGCCCTTGTACTGAATATTGTGATTGTTTTTATAGCTGGTGAGTCTACTGTTTTTAGTTAAATTTTCTCCCATATTCAGCATTTTATTTCATATCCTTGTTATCGGCCAATGCCTCTAAAGCTAATCTCCCATCTACTTTTTATCAAATGGGAATTGCAGATTGCCAGAATCAGCTAACCCAAGTTTTATTATGTAATTTGCCTTATAAATTAAAAATAAGTAACTGGATCCTGGTTTGAAGACTTAAGGTATTCCAAAGTTTTGCCTATCCTCAGAGAAAAGAGCAAGATTTTTCTGCCACTCTGTATCTAGCAATTGTAAAGCATTTTAGCTTACTTAAGAGATTTTGTAATGTTTTGGATATTCTCCATAAATAAGGAATTGCCATGTATCATACCAAACTTTTGAGAAAGCACATCCTTGATTTACTTCAGTTTCTCTTCAATTACTGATTAACTCAGTCCTGGCACACCTTTTGGGAAATGCTGATTAAACTTAACTGGCAGCATTTTAACAGTAATACCATATCTAAGTCTTGAAAGTTGAAGAACTTCAAGTATATGATCTACTCTCTTCTCAAACTTTAAAGAAACCAATTAATTTATCCTAATGAGACCAATCCCGTTGAGTTTAGATGATCGAAATGAATGCCAGTCTTGATGAGCCTAGAAATGAAATTGGAGCTGAGAACTCCCACCATGTATAAAGTTGCTCAACATCAATACCATAGTTCTTTTCTGCAACCCAGAGAAAATAAAATCAGTTTGACCAGATGATATAGCATGGCCCTATTAAGGCAACTGCTTCACAGTTTGGAAGGTTGAGTTGGCCTTGCTCCACAGTAAGATTGAGAACTAAATTTTAAAAGCTAATCTTGCTATAATTGTTCAATAAAGATATATACAACATTGAAGAAAAATTTTGAAGGCTTGTGAACTGCATTTAGTTTGATTATGAACTTGGTGCCTACTGTTCTATCTGAAATGTACCCAGTGCTGCATGTGGAAGCATATGTGTGTTTTGTAAATGACATTTGATTTTTCCTGTAAGGTGCTGTTTTGTTTGTTAATAAAGTGCACTACCACCTCTAATTCAGATTTGGTTTCTCTATTAATTGATGATCTGAGGATTAGATGGCTTCTTTTAGCAAGAGGTCACAATGAAGCATTGTTCATGGAAGATGGGCTTAAAAACATTTGATGACCCAAATTCTCATAGTTTGATTTGATGCTCATGTTTGTCAAGGTTTCCTGAGAGTTGATTTAATGTAGAATATTGTGATCTACTTGACTAAGTCATAAAAGATGTAGAGTGATCAAAGCTTTCTCACCTGATTAGTTTTATGATCCTTTGAGCAAATTACTTTGGTTCTCTGCCTTAGCCTTATCTGGAAAAGGGTGAGTTACACTTGATAACTTCTAAGGATTCTTTTATGTGCTCTATGCATTTGTTGCCAGCACTATCAGTATGGCAAGGACAAATCATTTAAACTCTGTATCTTGGTTCATTCCTTATCTTATATTAGGAAAACAGACTCTGAGATATAGCGTTAGGGCAAAAAGTTCATTGGGGATAGCTCTCAGAAATAGACCTAAAGGGACAAGGAAAGCAAGATTGTGCAGCAATACAACTGAGGTCTCAGCAAATACTAAGGGGGAACTGGGAAGAACCTTTCAGAATTGTCTTTCTGCTGAGGCACTCTTTATAAGGATATATTACCTTAAGCAAGGCAGGTCCAAGGAGAAATCATAGTAAAGAACTGTATCTGTGAATTGAGATCACCTTGCACTCTCAGCAGTTGTAAGTATCAAGACGGGGTACTCACAGTGTCCACTTTATTCCCTCTCAAAATATATAGAATTGTTTTTTGTCATTTGAAAGACATGGTGGACTTTTTGGTTTTACAAACAGAAGTCCAAATGCAATGTCTTCAAGAGTCAGAGAGGCATCAAGATGGTGACCTGGCAGGATGTCCTGTCTCCACAGACCAAGTAGAAATCATCTATTCTTCAGATACACATGGTGTGGAAGGGCTGGCCTGGGGGCTGCATACAGTGGCATAGATCACCATCACAAGGGTGGGCAAAGGCATCAAGGTTCAGAGATGCATCATGGATTTATGACTCCCAGCCTTAGGAGGAAAAAAGTGACAGAAGGGGTAGAACTACTGGAATCACGGATCCTCCCAAGAGTCACTCTGAAGGAAATAGGGAGCATGCATAGCAGGACCAGGACACAGAGAGGGAGGCAAGGTATGGTGTTGGTGCAAGGCAGAAGGACTGACACCCTGATGGTCTGATCCTGAGCAGGAGTTTCCCAAGGAAAATTACGCAGGGTGCCACCATACCCAGAAAGCAGCTAGGAGAATCCCCAGTCCCTCTTATCATACGGCTTCAGAGTGAAGGACCCACACGCAGGAAATCCTACCTATAGACTTATAGGAAGAAGAGCATCCCAGAAGGAAGGAACATTCAAGGCTACCCACAGTACCACCCTGTGCATGGAGGCAGAACTGCAGCCCAATAGCTGATGGTGGTCCAGTGACAAGATGTTCTTTATGGTTCAGTGCTGAGACACTGAGGGAAGGCTCTGCATCCCCCAGACACACTCCAACTTCAAGGCTGAACTCTCAGGTCCCAGTGCAGTATCCACCTAAGAAAGTCAACAAATCCAACCAGTGGTGATGCCATACAACTCAAGAATTCCCAGTGTTCAAACCGAGATTCAGACTTCTCAGGTGATACCCTACACAACATCATCACTGCAGGAAAACCTAATCCACAGAAACATAAACAGGATGTCAGAGCAAAGACACAGAAATATACATGAAATGGTGTATCCAATAAAAAACCCAGCGGAAAATCTGAATGCAACAGATATATGCAAACTACTTGAGGACAAATTTAGAGTAACAGTGATAAACATATGCCTGGAAATCAAGGAAACAATAGAGGAAGAGAATGCGAACAACAAAAAAGAGGAAAAAGAGATGAAGCAAGATATCAAGGAAATGAAGAACATGATAGCTGACATAGGGAACACAATAGAGGAACTCAAGAGTAGCATGGATGAAGCCTCCAATGGAATCAGTGAGCTGGATAATAGGGCAGGGGAATGCAGTCAGATAGACTAGCAAAGAGAGAAAAGAAATTAAGAAAACACGACCTATGGGATAAAATTATAAGGAACAGTATTTGCATCATAGGCGTCCCAGAAGGAGAGGACAGATAAAGCAGGCAGAAAACGTATTTGAAGAAATAGCTGAGAACTTCCCAAACCTGAAGAGTGAAGTAAGCCTCTAGACCCAGGAAGCTCAAAGAGTTCCTAATAAGAGAAACCCAGACAGACTTACAACTAGACACATTGTCACAAAAATATCAAAAATACAAGATAAAGAAAGAACCTTAAAAGCAGTCAGAGGAAAACAAGTAACATACAAAAGAGTACCCATAAGATTTTCAGTGGATTTCTCAACTGAAACTCTAGAGGCTAGCAGGGAAATTCATGATATATCCAAAATGCTGAAAGAAAAGGATTTTCCATCCATGTTCTATACCCTGAGAGATTATCATTCAGAACTTAAGGAATGACAAAAAGCTTTTCAGATAAGCAAAAGTTAAAGGAATACATCGCTACAAAACCAGTTCTACAAAAATTACTAAAGGATACTCTATAAAGTGTAAAGAAATTTCACTTAAAAACAGTAAGACAACAAATAGAAAAAGTGGGGAGAAGAGGAGAATTAAAATGTGGATGGCTAGAGTGTGAAACTAATCTGCTTTCAAATAAAAATAAGAAATATACATAGAATTCTTAATGTTTACTTCAGGGTAACCTCAAAATACATCTCCAGGGAAAAAGCAAAGCAGAAAACAAAAAGGGAAACCAACCAAAACATAACTACAGCCAACCCACCTAACAAAAGAAAGAGAACAATAATAGACATTAGAAATCTTGTGAGATGTGAAATACTCGCAGACTGAGAGGCAATTTCAATATCCTAAAATAAGTATAGCATTTTAAGCAAAACAAACCATATTTTTTTAATTTTAAAAATGCACAAATTACTCCATAAAAGAGTCAGCCACAAATGAACAGCAGCAGGCAAGTGACATTAGGGAGCAGTGGAGATTGTGGGTATCCTGGGGACTATTTGCCCCTCTGAAGAGCATATATATAAATTATTGTAAAAGATTGTGAGACAATCAAACATGTTTGAAGTCTTTGTTCACATGTCCACATTGTTTTTCTGAAAAATGGTTTTACATTATATAAATGACAAATAATTTTTGGAAGCCATTGATTTTCTGAGAAATGAGCACTGAGACCAACACCATTTTTTTAAGAGAAGAAGGAAGTGGGAGGAGGAAGAAATATTTTTAGAGAAAGTAGGAAGGAAAACGAGGACACACTTTAATTTATCTATTTTTTTTAATTATTATTCTTGGATCCTTGGACTTTGTGTAGTCTACACTCCAGTTGCTGGCTTAACACCTGGAATTGGTCAGAAAGTTCTGGTTTGGCAAGGCAAAAAGACAGGAGGAAAAAAAGAAAGCCCCCTTACACCAAAAATCTCCCTCAAGAAACACTTATCCCAACCTACCCCAAGGTAATGCTTATCTCCTTCTATATCAATGCCATGATTGACCAATATTTATTGGAAAAACTGCATTCTGAACAGTGAGATAGAAATTGTATCTCTTCTGTCAGAATTTATTATGTGCTGACTACAAAAGAATCCCTGTAAACAGGACATCAACATCTAATAGAACATTTTTAAGCTACAATGTTCACTTAATACCGAGGTGGTTGTAAATGCAAGGCATGTCCTTTAGCCTGGAGAATCTGGCTGAGACATTGGAGAAACAGGATAAAAATAACAGGAATGCTTGGGTAGCAGCAACAAGTCCCTTTTTTCCATCAAAGCTCAGGACTTGGTTCTCTTCTTTGACCAAGTCTTTATTTTTCAGAATTCCAAGCAGGTCTCACAGTGACAGGTGGCATCAACTAGTTGTCTTATCCTAAAGCAGATTTGGGGCATCATGTGAGTAAAGTTGGCTTGAGGGATCTTGGAGTGCCTTCAAGTTGGGAGATGAGCTACTTAAACAAGATCCTCCTTAATGCACATATGACCCATACAAGATATTTATACTGTTATAGTCACGACTCATTGAGAACTAAGTTGTCCAAACAATTGGCCTCTTTCCAAGAGCCACTGAGATACATGGGTGAAATGGTGATGGAGTATAATGATATAGGTGAATGCTAGAAGGGCATGGTGGGAGCAAGAAATAGTGAAAGGAAATGGGTATGGGTATACTGTAAAGAGCAATATGTAGAGAATCTTAATGATTCAATATCACCAAAGTGAATAGGGTATCCCTTAGTCTTCTGTCATTTACTCACTCTGAACATATCTCTAGTCAACCACTCTGCGACTTGGAGAACCTACCTTATAGAACGATGGAAAAGTAAGGTAATTCAGTTAAAGGCTTACCATAGGAAGGCTGGGTAACCATTAGTTATTATCCATCGACTTTTCTGACTAGAAATAGAAAGCAGTTTTTAAATTTTGTGAGCAGTTATCACTTTCAATTTTTGCAATCATGGATCACATACTTACTGAGCACCTAATATGTGCTGGTAGTCACCATGCTGAGATTCCACAATGAACGAGATCGACAGAACGCACCTTGTGGATCACACAGTGTATGGTAGACATCAAGGAGCATACTCATTGTGGCTCAAGTCAGTGCTCTGACAGAAGAGCATGGGATCCTATGAATGCAAAAGAAGTTTCTGGGAACACATGAGATCTAAGAGGAAGTTTCTAGGAGGTCTCCTTGACTGTCCATAAGCATCACTGCATGACAAGTAGAGCATAGGCCATGACATTACATAGGGCAGAGAAAAGAAGTACAAAATAAAGAGATCGTGACGTCTTCTGGCCTTCTGGAGTTGCTCTAATAAAATACCACAGATCCACAGATTGAGTGACTTCTAAACAACAGAAATGTATTTTTTATAGCTTGGGAAGATGCAAATACAAGATTAAGACATTGGCAGATTTTGTTTATGGTCAGGGCCTGCTTCCTGGTTTATAGACATCTTCTTGCCATCCTCACATCCTGGAAGGGATGAGGGGGTCTTTTAGAAGAACACTAATCCCATTTGTGAGGGTTCCACCCTCATGATCTAATCACCTCCCTAAGACCCTACCCCCAATACTACTAAATTTGGGGTTAGAATTTCAAGATGGGAGTTTGTAAGACTAAGATGGGAGTAGGGTTAGCGAGAACACAAACGTGAAGCAGGCAGTGTGGTTAAATGGCAAAGGAAAACATGCATCAACAATAAGGTATGAATGTTAAGTCCCATTTGCTCCATTGACTCCTGCTCATCCTTTATTTTGATTGCTTTTTCTATTTAGCCCTTCTCTGCAGGCTGAGATTTTTATCAACTAGAACTCACTATCTCCCAGCCCTACGTTAAAGAGCTGCCTAAATTTGTTTTAAAACAGTGCCATCTTCTGGCCAAGTACTGCTGTTTCCTTCCAGTGGAAATTCTCAAAAAGTCCAAACAGCTTTGTCCGTAGACATGTGACTTCCACCAGAATTTTCTCCACACATATTTGCCTGTGCTTTCTTACTTTCTTGGCAATAGTGACATAGATAAACAATAGTAAAATCTAGTATCTTTAGCCTTTCTTCTGTCTTAATCTCCCAGCAAGATTTTTTTTTTTTAATAAAAGTGTGTGATCCTTTAGCCTTTAATGTGTCCATCTGGTTAATGGGTGAGGAGGAAAACTGGTGATAACTAAAAGAGGTGAAACTATTTTTACCTTAGATGGGGCAGGGAGCTGATGTGGTAAGATCAGGAGAAGGGGGAGTAGGAGAAGAGGAAAAGGCTTCAGAGAGTCACTGCTTTAAACAGGATAGGGAGACAGAGTATGCAGAAGGTTTTTAGGAAGTGGGGCTAGGAGTTGTGTGACACAGTAAATATTTACACTACTCTTTAAGCTTTGAGTAAAACGATGTATTTCTTTTAGACTCTGTATGGTATTGGGACCATCTTACAGATCACCAAAGTAGCTTAGATTTTCCTGGGTTGCAGGAATTAAAAATAAACATGTTCTTAATAGTGGCTGGCATCTTAAATAGTGCCTGTGTCCAATTCAGTTTATTGGATCTCAGTGGAACTAAAAAGAAAGAGCCTCAGCAACTTTGCTCTGTAAAGGTCAACATCTGGTATACTTTGGTGGCCTAGTGGTTTAGTCCCCTGGGCATAGGCCACATACATCCCAAGGCGTCCACTTCAAGACCCAGGGTCCAAGAGAAAAACCAAGTTTGAACATAAATAAAATAAAGTCCTGCTTTTTCCTCCTCTATCTTCCTGCCTGCCTCTGCTCACTTTCATTCCTGCTTGCATCTTTTCTTTAAGAAACAAAATCAACATCTAAGCTGGTAAATTTTGCTCCTCAGACAGGATAGACACTAATTGTTCTGGTAGTGAATTATATTTATATTAAAAAAATGAGCAAAGGAAGTCTGATTGTTCAATATGTGAATTTAGTCAGCTGCTGGCTACTGAGGGTTTTTATTTCATTATCATCAGTAAACATGGGAAATGCAAATGTGGGGCCCCTGGATAGATTCAACTAAGCTGCTGGTGTAAGATGGACTTTGTATTTAGACTATGCAGAGCAAGCCAGAGTGTGCATCTTGAAGGCACTTTCACTGAGTGTTGAGTTAAATTCAAACAGACTGGAGGGATTGAATGCTTTCAACTTCTCTCACAAGCAGCCTGACCACCTTTGTCATGTCAGCCATTTTGATGTTATGGGTTGTTTCCTGTTTCCGTAATAAATTATCATAAACTTAAGTGGATTCAAACAACACAAACTTTCTTTCAGTCAACTGTTTGGAAGAATTGTAAGACTAAAATCAAGGTGTCTACATAGCTGGTTCCTTCTGGAGGCTGAAGGGGAGAATCCATACCTTGCCTCTCCAGCTTACAGAAGTTGTCATCATACTTCATTTGTGGCTGCATCACTCCGATCTCTTGTTAACATGGGTGCATCATCTCCACCTCAAATTTAGCTCTCATGCTCCCTTCTTATGAGGATACCTGTGTTAACATTGGGTCCACACGAATAATCCAGGATAATCTCCTTATTTTATGATCTTGATTTTAAGCACATTTGCAAAGTCCCTTTTGCCATGCAAGGGCATATAGTAATACATTTGGAGTTACAACGTGAACATCTTTGTTAGGGCCATTATTAAACCTACCACATGGACTTTGGCATTCTTGAAAACCAAGAATTGCATGCTAACATTGGTTTATCTTTAAATTTCTGTTATTTCAGAAACCTAAATTTGGAGAATCAAGTAGAACTTTTAATTCCTTAAAACCATATGAACTGTCCCTTACTCCCACAAATACTCCCCATCCCATCTCACCACACATACGTAAATATGACCATTTCCCAGTTTTGTGTTCTAGATTAAAAATATTGGAATCCGTGATTCTGAGAAGCAAGAGAATTTTTACATAACCATAAAACTAGACTCAATCATGCACATTCACTTAATGAGAGAACAGAAATTTCTATTCTCTAAATTTTTCAAACTGTGAATGTAGTTGAATGCTATGTTCTTCATGAACCCTCTCAGTCTTCTCTTCAGGTGGCAGAGCCTCAAAGTAAAAGTATTCTTTCAGGGACTTATCAAACACTGACCTCCAAAAAAGACCACTAGAAAACATGTCAATCAGGCAAAGTTAACTTTATTAGCCTCACTGGTATAAAGGAGAACATCACCTTGCCGGAGTCTTAGTCTCAAAGTGGAGAAATTTGGGCAAGGTCTATAGGTTAATAGGATTTGTAACTTTGGCTGAGTGATTTTTTTAAAACTGGTCTTGCAAAGCAGAAAATTAGTTGGCATTGGCAGAATCTATGATACAATAGCTCAGTATTGGAAGTCATAGTGAGGTGAAGATAATGAAGCAAGTCTTAATGAGAAAGCTATTATCTTAATAAATAATCTATTTTTGTTGGGTAAAATTTTTGTATTCCAAGGACAAATCATCAAGTTATTTTGACTGGTTCCTATATTATTTAGCTCAGGGACAGGATAGTATGTTAGTTTCAGTTTTTAGAGTTTCAGTTTTTAGAGTTAATACAGAACTGAGAATACTTATTATTGCTGCACACAAATTTTGATTTATTATCCCTAAGAATTTGCTTTAGAAACAGATTTCACCCTCTGTTCCTAGTGGTACCATTCACAACAGCCAAGTCATGGAAACACCCTAAATGCATGTCAGCAGATGATGGAGCTCTTCAGTTGTTTCACACATTCAACACAATAGCGCAGGCAAAACCGTAAAACATTTTAACCTTGGTGCGCCCTGGTGGCCTAGAAGATAAGGCCACTAGGCATTGTTCACATACAGCCCAAGAACCCAGGTTCGAGACCCAGGGCCGGGGAAAACAACCAAGATGAACTACTAAATAAAATAAATAAATGTTTCTTCCTCCTCTCTCTTCCTGCCTGACTCTTCTTGCCTTCATTCCTGCCTGCACCTTTCCTTTAAAAAACAAACAAATAAACAAAAACCTTCATTAAAAAACGGATTCGAGATTGGCTTGTGGTCTACTAATACGTCTACTACTTCTAAAACACATCTTGAAGTACTATTACAATCTCTCTAGTTAGTAATTTCCGGCCAGAATACCAATATTTTCTTTGCTTGTCTATTTTTGTTTACATTGCTACATGCTTTTTAGGATGTTCAATTTACACCTCAGTCTGTGTATTTCACTCTCCAAGTGATATTATAAAAATTGCATATTTAGTTCTGCCTATGTAGGTTCGATAGCTACTTATTTAACTTTGAACAAGGCAAATCATGGCTCACAAGGCCTTCTATGTTTTATCCCCAACTGCATCCTTACCCTCACCTAAAGCTGCTCCACTCTCCTTCAGAAACTTTCAGTCATCTAGTTCCGCTTACAAATCATTAGACATACTCAGTCCTTTTCTGCCTCAGTTAGCTCTCTCTGAATGGTTCTTTTCTCCACTCTTCATTTGTCTAAATCCTTTGATTTGATGATCAACTATCACTTCTTCGGGGATGCTTTTCCTGACAACCTTTCCCCATGATTAATTCTCCATCATAATATTTTAAAAGTCTTTACTTTCCTTCTATAAAGATTTGAAATTACACATTAGTCTAAACAATGTTTAATGTCTTCCCAACTGACAGGCCATGCCATAAATGGATTTTATGTATGCTGAGATCTGGAGGTCAACAGCCCTCTGTGTAGAGGAACATGATCTTAGGTGACTGTTACCCACAAGCTTATCACCTTAGTCATGAGGCAACTTTATTCATTTACCCAATGTATCTTGCAAATTCAATCATTTTCTTTATGACATGCTGTGAAAAAAGTTGGGAAGCACTACCTTAAGTCAGTATTTTTGGTACACATAGAGATATAAACAAGTAAGGAAGAAAGATTGCCATTAATATTCATATTTTGTTATGAAATATCACTTGCATGAGAAAAATTAAAACTTACTGTCATTTTCCTGGATCACAATTTCATATGGTGCCCAGTAACATAATGGTAGTGAAGTAGCTTCGAATATATCCAAACACAAACTCGTTTGTCGATCTTTAATTACTTTATTCCCATTGTAAAAAAAACTCAAAAGAAGGAATTTAAATGAACCAATTAGTAACTTGAGATCAGTCTGGAAGAAATAATTGACAGGACCAGTCCTCAGATCTCACCAGGACTTCTTGGATTTAAATTGGAATCCAAGAGAGAAGCATTTATTCATTATTTATTTCACTCCATCATTTATGACATGCCCAGTCTCAAGGGGAAGCTGGCTATCTGGATGACATATGAAATTAGCAGATTAAAATTAATAAGCACAGAAAGGAATAAACCCAGTCTCTAGGTAGGACTGACACTGGGTACACCTGGAAAGGACACTCCTGGCTCTTCAAAGTGGGTCACACCTTTCCTTCACCTCAGGCACCCCTACTCCCAGCCACACATGTAGGTCTATCTATGGTAGAACTTTCTGGTTAGGTAAAGAGATATGACAGCATTGGGACAATATTAGGGCAGTTTAGTATCAAGTGGGTAATTTTAAGCACTCAGCAAATGACATTCTTCATGTATTGACATCCAGGAAAGTTGGCTTTGCTTGAGCCGTCCCTCTGAGACAGAACAAAGGAACATTGCCTGGCAAATCCTGAATCCTGTGGCAGAGACAACATGGGGTAGTCGGGCTGGGCAAAGGGATACAACACTCTCAGTGGTCAGAGAAAATTCAAGGAAGCATGGTCTGAGTTTTCAGAATGTCTTGGGGGTTTGAGAGACAACAACAGGAAATATGAGTCCAAAGCAAGGTATACTTTCAGAGTCAGGCAGCAGGGGCCCACATATTAGGAGCAGAGGCTGGGTCTCCTGTGGGAATCCCAGGCAACTGCTAATGTCTACTGGACATGGACCCTTTGTCCTGTCCCCTTAGGTTTACCCATCTTTGTAAGATGAGGGTTCCGGGACTCAGTTCTAACTCCATGCTGGACCCTTAACTACCTTATTCTCACCACATCTACCTATGGGGAAGGGATATAACTGGGACCCAAGTGCTGCCAATCTTCTAGTCCCTGGGTGAATATGACTTTTAATACACCTGCTGAGGTTTGGGTCCCTGAATCCACCTGGATTAATATTTATGTAACCTTGACTGAATCACCTACCAACCCCATGTGGGCTGGTGCTGCTCCATCCTGCTTGCTCATCTGGGTCATCCTACCAAGCCAGGCATACTGTATGATTGCTACTGAAGTTCTTAATGGGTTGAGGTAGGGCAAGAGTATCCCAGGAAATAGCTAACTCTCTTCTCCCTGACTTTCTGGAGAAGGAAATTCTAGAGCTGCGTAGCTAAATAAAGTGTAGAAATTATCCAGACTGATAATTGGGGAGGAATAATAGTGATCATAGTTACACATCCCAAAGGAAGGTTCTCAGACCAATGTCCTCTGGGTGGACAAGAGGCCAATCGAACTTAGCACCTTCCCATTTATCTTTATTCTAGTTCCTTTAGCCATCCATCTTTTCACAGAACCCTTTGAAATAGAAAATTCCTGTTTCTGAGGTCAAGCCATGGAAAGTATCTTTTCGCATCCCTCTGTTGGCCTTAGAAAGCACTGGACACATGTGGACTCTCTTCCCTTATGAGCAGGATCTTGGAAAAGGAGAAGGTCTCCCACTGTAAGTACGCCAGGAGGAGATCAAGGAGAGACATTGAGTTAGACAGAAAGAGGAGCCCAGATGTGATAGAGAAGGAGGAATTGTCGTTTCTCCCAGTATCCTACATTCACCTCGTGCCAATGTTGCCCAGAAACCCATCTTCAGAGCAGACTTTATTTCTGTATTGACTACATTTTGATTAAACTTATCCACACTAGGGTGATATGTGCCAAGAATCCCACTTGGAAGTGCAAAGTGCATTTTGAGATATTCCAAACCAAGGGGCTTTCTGATATAATGTTTTAGATTATGTGAGAAAATGAAATAAAAACATTTCGGGCATTGGTCAATGGGTCCCTCAGGTTCTCTGCCTGTGCAGCAGTTGGCATTTCCTGTGTCCAGTTACTCATCCAGCTTCTTATTAACTTGCAACACACCCAACATCCCTTTTGGAAAATATGTTGATTTTCTGTTTTGTTTTATTGATTTATTGCTATTTTTCAAAGAGAGGAAGGAAGGGGGAGAAGGAAGAAACATTTGGAAGGAAAGAATGAAGGAAGGAAGGGAGGGAAGAAGAGGAGGAGGAAACACTTTTATTTGTATATTCCCCCTAGTCCCGGGTCTTGAACCTGGGTCCCTGGACTTCACATGATTCAAGCCACTTGCCAAGCAGACTTAAAAAACGTTATTTTGAAGACAGTCCTGTCCTTTGAGTGCTTCTAAAACATAGGGATGCGTGGGCCAAAAGACCAAGATCACCAGTGCCTCTTGGCTTCCAGAAGAGATATGTTTATCCAAATCTAGCATTGGCCTGAGCACTTGGCAGCATTGGAAGTTAAGTAGCAGAAGATGAGAAAAGTAGGTAGAGGACAACATGAAGTAAAAAAAGAATTATGGGCTAAGGCAATGAAGAGCCCTTTCTCTCTTCTGAATTGGCTGTTGATCTTCTCCCCACAGTCTTCAAAGAACTCCAGGTCTTGCTTCATGATTTTTTATAACCCAGGGAAAATTCTGGCATTGAAAAGGTTTTGACAGCAGGTTAGGAAAAAGAAAAGATCATACGATGAAATGGCCTAGAGGTAAGACAGATATGTCAAACTCAAGAACAAAAGCTCAGTGCCACTCAGCATTTTACTTGGCAGGGAAAAAGATTTTTAAGGAGAATAAATTGAACTGGAATGCTCCAGGAAGAAATGGTTATGGATTAGAGGTATAAAGAAAGGTTAAAGTTAAGGTCAAAGTCATCATGGATGGAGGACAGAGGCTTAAATGTCATTCTACTGGAGGGCTATATGGCTTGTCAGTGACTCAGTGCGTGGCCTCAGCATAAATGGCAAGAGAAATAACATCAGAAAGTAGCAGCCCAGAATAAGTGCAGAATCTTATTAGATCAATTATTTCCAGTACCGAAGTTCAGCTTCTAGTATGCAGAAGCTGCAATGTCATTAAAGTCACTCTCTAGGAGAATTTTTGACACAGATGCATTTTCCTCAGAACTTGAAAAATGAACTAAAAAGACATAAGCAACAAAAATCTCACTACCACATTAAACCCAGTTATCTAGAGAGTCACCTAGAGTCCAGAGCATTGTAGACTATACTATTTGGTCACATAGTTTACTCTAGTATTGAAATGAGGACTTGTTCTTCTTAGAGTCCAAACTAAGATGGGAATTAAAAGAATCCTAATTGATTGTCCAGGAGACAAGATACTAAAGGGTGTGCAGTGAAAGGAATAGGAAATTGAGCACATGCAGACTTCAATTTTGAAAGGAAGCTGATGGGAAGGAGGTGGATGTTGTCAGAGGAAATACATCTTTGCTAGGTGCACTCAGTTTCCATAGAAAGAGGAGGGCCAGTGAGGAAGTAGGGGAGATCAGCTCACTGTGGTTCAGTCGTCTCAGGATTTCCTGAAACTTTGATCATTGCTGTAAAGATACCTCTGTGGATCAAGTGACTAAGGAGTCCCTCTACTGTCACCCCTTGGGATTGGGCATCACTACCGCTGGGACTTAACCTGTCCCTTCCTTGTGTCCACTTTGTCTTCACTACCCCCACAGAAAGCTTTCAGGTCAGGCCAACTACCTATAGACTACTGTCTTTGATTCAGGAATCAAGCCTAGTTTAATTGGTTGTAGTCAGCATGGTAGGATCACTATATCAGAAAATGCATCTGCAAGCATTCACTTATGTCCACTTTTTAAAAAAGGAAACCACAATTTTAAAAAAGGAAACCACAAGTATGGCAAACACTCAATATTTCATAAGATACTTTTCTTGCATGAGACCTTATCAGTAGATGGGACTTACCCCAATTGGGCAATCTTAGAAATCACAAATTAGGATATACTCTAAAACTAAAATATTCACAGGAGTGTCACATAAACAGACTTCTCCCCAAGGTTAAGAATACTTTTGGACCAAAAACAAACAAACAAACAAATAAAATTTCTTACTGTATCTCTTTTATCTTCTATTTTAATATGTACATGCGGCATGTACTGGTGAAGTAATGTTTTGGTCAGTCACCTCTGAAGGAGCACCATCCATATACATACCAAGGACCTGGGTTCATGTCCCAGGTTTGGTGGTAACAACCAATGTGAACAACTAAATAAAAATAAAATAAATGCTTCTTCATCTCTCTTCCTGCCTGCCTGCCTGCTTACTCATCTCCATTCCTGCCTGCATCCTTCCTTTAAAGAATAAAACAAAGATTTACATTAGCTCTTATACATAGGACTGTACTAACATGTCCTCTCAGCCTGTTTTTCACCCTAGCCATTGCTGAAACCACCAGCAACCAGATGTGCAAGTTATTCATGGCACCTTCTCCAGTGACTATTATGATACAAGAACAAACTTGGAAGTGTAAGGGAGTTAACACTCCTGGGAAATCTTTGACTAATGGAACATAAATGTTTCTTCATTGGTTCCCTCAGGTGGTCTATTCTGCGGTACATTCTGCATGACTTCTCAGAGGATCCCCAGTAGGACTGAGCCCAGAAGCCCAAAACAGTGACCAATGCAAGCTTGCATTGTTTTCCCTCTTCCCTATTCACTTTTTCCAACCCCACTTCTGCCTCCTGAGATCACTTTCCAAAGTTAATGATCTACATAAAAGTGTTTGTTTGAGAGTTTGTTTTTTTGGGAAGGACCCAGCCTAAGACAACATGTCTTTCAATCGATAGAGACTTTCTTTAGTAAAATAGTTCTTATGATTCAGGAAATATGTCTTACTTTTTTAACTTGTTGAACTAGTGCTAAATTTCAGAGAGCAATACTGCTTCCTTTTATCCCAAGTATTTTATAAGTATCTTCTTTTCACTCCAATGCAATGAGGTGGCTGGAAAAGAATGGAGGCAGAACAGCAGTCCCATAAGGCTCAATTCCAGATCTCTATGCTCTACTGTACCTTTGAACTAATGATTCTTAGGCCTTAGCTAAGATCGTCACAGAGCTGATCTATAAAAACCTTTTCCTGTTCCTGAACCTGCTAAATTAAATTCTCCATGTAAAGCTTAGGTATCTATATCTTTACAAAGCTCCCCAGTAATTCTGGTGTGCACTCTCAATTGAGAATCATTGCTTTAGACTCGTCAATCTATCCAAGAAGGAAACTGGATCCAACCAGTTATTAATGTTACTGAAGTATAGCATATGTGCATATATATATAATATAATTGAAATACAATCAAGAAGACAATACTTTAAAAACTAGCATGCGGAAAAAAGAAAATTAGCTCTCTGTGAAAAAAGGCACATAAGAATTATCATTACACAGAGAAGGTGTAACAGATTGTGGGTCCAGAATTATAACATTTATTACAGGAATCTATTTATTTTTTGAGACACTATGATGGCTTAGAAACCATAGGAGACAAATATGATGAAAGGATGAATAGAAAAGTCTCTGTTCTAAAGAAGAGATGGTAATAACACTAGTGTGTTGAACGCAATGTACAGACATCACTTTAGTTTTTCTCTTTCATTGTTCATTTAGACATACTCAGTGAGGGAGTATTTCCCGTTTTTGTTTGAAAACACTGGCAGGCTTATGATTCTACCAAGCACTCTGAAGGGTGATTATGTTTTTCTTAGGTCACAAACCAGAGTTTGAATTCAATAATTTGAAATATCCAGTATTGTGGAAAAATCAATTCTCTGAACTTGATTCAGAGTTAAATTTTCTCCCTATATTCCAGTAAAAACCAACTACAAATTGATTAAAAAAACAAAATGTTGACAAAGCCGTAGCATGCTCTTTAATTTTCTTAGTCTCTAAAATTTCTGTAAATTCATGAATGTCAATGTCACTATAAAATCAAACTCTATACTAGTATTGATTCATCCTGGGCATATCTTAAATTTCATTTATGCTAAGAATAATATGCTTCATTTTCTAAAGCAGAGTAGTCATTTAGATATTTTAAATATATCCTAATAAAAACTAACCTTGAGAATTGAGAGGTATTAGTATTCTGATCTCATTTAAAATGATGATCTCATTTAAAAGTAGTTCAAATAGCATTTAACGAACTCTGAAACTATAGTTTTAAATTAATGTGTGTGCCCAACAAAAAGCTTTACATTAATAAGGAATATGAAAGGTCAGTGGAGATACTATAGTTATCTTAATAGTTTAAGCACCTTGATTCTTGAAATGTCAATTATTTTGACAGACTTTGTTTTGAGGGGAAAGCAAGGAGTTCTGTTTTGAGCATCCTATTCATATCATTAGAATTTATCAAGTGCTCATATACATGACACCCATGACGGATCATGCTACCCAAGTACACACGTCATCTGGGCTTCAAGGAAATTTTAGCTAAATGCTTTAAAGCCATAATTATATGCCTAATGCTAGATCTTGGTTTGATCTGTCAAAACCTTAAATGTCATTACCCCAAAATAAAAGACAACAGACAACTGCTCAATCAACTTTATTTTTAATTACTCAAATGTGTACTGACATTTGTATTCAGACATCCTGAAGGATACAAAAGGAAGAAAAGACAAGATTCCTACCCTTAAAAAAGTAAATTCAGTTTAAGACACATTACCTAAGGCAGTAAGACTTAGGGGTATATCTAAGCAATATCTAAGTAGTGCATAGCAACTTAGTAGAGTGTAAACCCACACAAGGGGACACCATCAGCAACCACAGTAGGAAGTGAAGGTGATTGGTTGGGGCATACTTTCTGGGTGGTGGGAAAGGTTTTAGTTCCCAACATATATCAGTGACACTGTGGGACTTGGGCAATTAAGTTCTATCTCTCTAGATTTAGTGTGCTCAACTCTTAAATAGAAGGTCTCTAAGGTCTCTCAGCTATAGCAAGACAATATTCTATGTACAAACTCAGAGAAATTGGAAAATGAGGATATTATAGATTAGAAGAAAAAGCACAAATCCAGGAAAGAGAGGAAAGCTACTTTTCTGTGCATGAGCAAGGTGTGTTGTGAGACATGAAGGACCTTTTAGAAGCCTGCTTAACTATATTGATTTTCGGGGAAGAACACTTGGAAATGGGAGAAACATAGTGCTCAATCGGATGAGAGACAATAAGCAGGGGCCAAAATGAAAAAAGAGATACTGCATTTTCTGTGGTTAGAAATTTAGCTTGTCTTACTGCTCCCTCCATAACTCTCTAGTTTTTATGTCTTCATGAAACTTTATTGTAATCCTTTCCCCAAAACCCACATATTCCCTCTCTTTAGATCCGCGTGAGTATCCCCCTTTTGTGGGCCAGGAAGGCAAGAGCAGTTGCTGAAATGATGGTGGTCAATCCAATTAGCCTCAACAGGCCTGGCACTGAGGGCAAATGTCTCTCCAAGAAGGTCGTGGTAATGGGCCTCGCAGGAACATCCTGGGTTCAGAGAACATTTGGTGTCAGTAGAGGACTTGTGTACTTCTCCCCAGAGAGATTATAATTTCCTCGAACTATTGGAACATGACCCACCCTTGCCAACCTCTAAGCCATTTAACATTTAACATGTTCTCTCTGCTCATAACACTCAACCCCTTTCCCCAAAGAGAGTCCTTTACTTAATTCTTTCTTGCACCCTAGGCTAAGGTTGTTGTTTCTTTTCTTTACAGCCTCAGCGTGTCTTTTTCATTGCACTTGTGCTTTTTTGTTACCATTTGTATTCTCTATCACATGTTGAGTTCCATGAAACACTGCTGTACCGTTAGCACAGTGACTAGTGTGAAATAGGAGCACCATAAACATTTGTTCATTGAATGAATCTCTGATACACTCAGCCCTCAATCCCATCTCTGACAGAAGCTCTAAGAGAAAGACTTTGAAGTGGCAGGACTATTCTTTTGGATTTCCCGTTTGATGGAGGAATAACTGACATTTCTTGACCTGGGTTTTTATTTCAACAATGATAGGTATATTGAAAATGCATTTTAAATCTAAATCTGTTCTTTTTAATTTGACTCCTTTGCTACTACTGCATAGGAAATGCTGACATATTTCGACTCATTTTCTACCTCCTATTTAGAATCACCAGGTTAGAGATTTATACAACAGATGTTTGTTTAGTTTTTAATATATCAGGAACTCTGTGAAATTTCTATCCCAAACAAAAAATTCTTTCATTTGACTATATACAAGTATTATATTCTTGTAACTAATTGTTTTTAGAGAAAGCTATTTAAATTCATGAAATAAAATAAAACATACCACAGACTCTGGCTCTGACTTCCATATTTCATCCTCTGGGATCTTTCCCATGGCATGCAGGATCTGAAAAAAATAACAACTTGGAAAATAACAAAACTGTCTATGCCATTTTTTTAGTCTGCTCTTTAAACACAAGTCTACCTGAATATCTCTTGTGATATCCATAAAAAACACCAGGGTAAAAATCATTGTAGTCCATTCACCCTTTACAAAGCTCTAAGAGATCTTTCATTGGTGGCATAAAGAAGTTTCAACCATTAGGCTCTCCATAAATTTTAATAGTTGGGAACACATCTTATAGAGATGAGATTAGAGGAATTTTTATATAAATGATTTCCGAATCCTAATAGAAACCTATTTGGTTCTATAATATTAGACTTAGGTCTTCTTCAAGGATAGACATGGCAATCTTTTGCCCCATGAATTATTTTTTACCTCAGATGACATATATTTTTATTGTTACTTTGGGGTTAAGGTGTCTAGTTCTCCTGAGTCTACTGTTAAATTAGTACTTCATGGATCTTCAGATGAGGGTTGTTGGGGAGTTAGCCTCCAGGATCTCAGGAATCTTTGACCTGCTTATCAGGCCCATCAGTTGCCTCCTTCCCAATAGCCCATGACACCAGGCCCTACCTCTCGGGCTGCTCTTTCTCCAGCCTCCACAGCACCCTCCATGTAGCCACTCCAGTGTGTGGCAGTCTCCGTGCCTGCAAAATAAATCCTGCCCACTGACTGGCGTAGAACCCTTAAAACAAAAGCAAAGAGTTAAAAGTGGTCAGTTTCAGAGATCCAGAGAAGAGGCTTCCCACAAAGACTAAGGCTGGCCATTTCCCCTCAGATTCTAAACATCAGTATATCAGCAATTTACAACCTTAACAATGTTACCTCTTCTAGTCCATGAGCATGGAATATCTTTCTATTTCTTTGTGTCATCTTCTATTTCTTAACAATGTCTTTTTTCAGAATGTAGGTATTTAATTTCTTTGGTTAAATTTATTTCAACATCATTCAGTTTTTTTCATTTAGATGTAAGCGGCATTACTTTCCTGAATTCTCTTTCTCCAAGTTTGTTACTTGCATATAGAAATGCAACAGATTCTTAAATATTAACTTGTAGTTTGTCAATAATGTTCATAGGTTCTCCAGTATTATGATCTGTCACACAGATAAAATGGAATAAAAGCCAAAGCATGCTCTTGTACCAAGAGCTTACAGGCAAAGAGATTGATGTCAATGGAGGTAAAATATGTTTTTAACCTCACCTACATAAAGTGAAGGACTACATGAGCCTAGTCATGTACAACTCCTTTTATGGCTCAACAGCTCTGAGCAAGGTGACATTGCCCCTATATCCCCACTTGGTTATTCTACCAATGAAATTAATCACTCAGTTAGTCTCACTGAGACTTAGTTTCCTCATCTTTTAAAGGGCAGAGTGCAATGAATTTGAAGTCATTTTTTCATCTGTAACATGCAACAAATCTATGGCTTTATTTATGACTCCAAAACTATCATTAATTGGGAATTTATTTCTTATAGTATTAGGACTTTTACTGTATTAGATTATGATCATTAACATTTGTTATGTGCCAAACTCTCTTCCAAGTGCACAAATCCTCACCACAATCTTATGAGGTCAATCATTATTACCCCCATTTCACAGATGAGAATTAGGAGGTACAGAGACTGTGGTGGACATTGTGATACATTATCTGGAACCCACATCAAGAATAAAGACTTATTCCAGATACTGGGGATACTACTGGAAGTGAATGTTCTGATGTCAGACCTCTTTATAGATTGCCTCCACTAAAGCAAATGACCTTACTCAAGATCGTGCTTTCTTTCAGCAATAGTTGCATCCAGTGACTGGCTTTCATGTATCTACAAAAACCTGAATCATTCACTGAAATATAAGATAATTTTTCAGGGTCACCCTAGCTCCAGAGTTCCATGTGGATCATCTGGGGTTTTCTCTAGAATTGCATTAGAGCTCAACTTCTCCCTCTGTTCACTCCTATGACTTCCCTCTCTTTTCTACAGGTGTTGATACCAAGGGCTTTCCATAGTATGTATCCTGAATATTTATGTTTGTTTCTGAATCTGATTCCTGCAGAACCTAGCAGGCAATGAAGACAAAGTAATTTAATCTAGGTCAAAGGTAGCAAGTAGCAGAGCTAGTATTTGAACCAAGGCCATCTGACTTCTGAGACAATAGTTTTAACCATTTGGTAATATTGCCTTCCCTTCAAAGAACTCTATGATGTAAATACTATTCTCAGTATCCCATTTTATATATGATGAAACAGAGACTTGGAGAAATGTACTGTAACTTGCTAATGGCCACACTGTTAGAAAATAGCAGAGCTAGGATTTGAACTAGGTCTACCAGATATCGAAGTCTATGTGTTTCTCCTCAGTTATTTGCCTTCATGTACCATCATCACTAGTTAACAAAGCAGGCCCATTGGCTACACAAAATAACAGAAAGTGTCATGTACTTGGCTTCTAAGAAGGACAGTTTGTCGTTACCCTAACACAAACACCATAAAGGAAGCACTGTCTACATATCTCTATTCATTCTATGCCAGGTTTCCTTTATATCACATAAAGGGTGTGGATGTCCAGTACTAACACTCATACTCTATCTTAGTCAACTTGGCATACCTCCAAGCCTTTTATCAGAGGACCAAATGGGCTGGATTAAATTAATGCATTTCCTTCACCTGCCCTTACTGTAGTCATCAAGAAAGAAAGAGACTATATTGCAGAATATTAGGATAGTTAATACATGGAAAAATTTGGAATTATACACAGCTGTAAGGATATTCAGGAAAGTTTTCCTGCAAGAGAAGGTAGCTTCTTATCCTCCATGTTCATTAAACAATCTTGCTTTCCACCACATGTTCACTTTTTTCAGACAAAGAAAACTAACTCCAAATCTAAAATGTCTGGGAGATCAGATTGAACCCTAGAATGAAATATTCGAAAAGAGAGTAGAGGTTTAGAGAACCGATCATACTAACAACAGAGATGTAAAAATGAAAAAAAAACAAGAATTAATTTCAAGCAGACAGAGAGCTATTTTCCCACTACTTGTCATGTGGAACTCTTCTTCCGTTTGGGAAAAAAAATCAAACAGCTAAAGAAGAAAAAGCTAGCTTTTGTAGGTGAGTGAGCAGACAGTATATATTCACAAAAGGATAGTTCCATGTATACTTTTTGTGGTTTGGTGGAGTAAAACATTTCCATTTGTATTTTACTGCTAAATTACCACAATCAGGTTTTTAATCTATCCGAATGTAATTTTTTTAAGAATTGTCTATTTATGTCTTTATAAAAGTCACATTGTCAATATTTGCCTGTTATCCATCTGGGAGCAGAACATTTTCTGTGAACTCTTAGGGCCATGAAGATAAAACTCTTTGCAGAATCCCAAATGTCATGGACTCAAAGGGAAACCCTGTGGGCAGGTAGTCCATGCTCAGACTGGGAGTTATGTCACTAAGACATGCATTGTCTTAGTTTCTACTCTATACACAGAGAGTAGTGATATAAAGGCTGACACATCTCCTTGGAAAGGAGTAAAGATGAAAGAACATAACCATGTCATCATCAATGCCTGATACGATGGAGTTTATCTTGCTTCTTTCATGTAGTCAAAGTCAGACCAGTGTGAGAGAGTGTCATTTTTCCTTCCTTTCCATCTAGGTCACTCAAAAGGCATTTTCCTGACTTTTTCCATGGGACTGATCATAAGACTTGGCATTCTGAGGACAGAAATCGAACTACAGCACAAAATCCAAAGCAAAAGTAACATTGTGATTAGTCTTTCTATGTTGAAAGCTCATATTTTGTATTCCTGAATGTGTTATATGAGGCAAAAGGTAATATCTACTTTTCTGATTCTCCATTCTGTCCTCAACATCACCTATAGTCCAGTGATGCAGAACTTTCCCCCAGATAATCCATGAACTTGTAGCACTCCAAGCATTTACTTGTACCATTCCATCTGCCTAGAGTACATTCCCAAATAACCTTTTACTGCCTTCTAAAATATTCAGATAATATGTGCATTATGAAGCCTTCTCAGATTTCTGTAGGTAATGCTAACTTGTCCCTTCCCAGGTCCCCATAGCATTTTTATGCCCTTCTATTAGAGTACTTAACAATATGTCAGTATTTGTTGTTTTCTCTCCTCCTTATCCCTATTCCAGACTCCAACACTGCCAGTTCTTTCATAACAGGAGGATTTTTCCTCAGTACTGAAGCTTTCAGCATAATGCTTGGTGAATGGTCAGCATTTAGCCAATAAATGCCAATTGAAAAATTACTATTGACGTATTCTACACTCATCATGTGCAAAAATTAATTTAATGACCAAGTAACTAATCAATTGTTACTCTTTTACTCCATAATGTCCTTAAAAATGATATTTTGCCATCTTCAGGAAAACAAGGAAAGTACTAACCAAAGTCATTATGTATCTTTTCATAAACAATTTTTAATCCATCTTTGACCATTTTCATCAACAGATTAATTAAACATTTATATTTGCACACATCTTTGTATTGCATACCCCCAACAGTCTTTTACTCACTAGTCTACATTTCCAGTTTTGCTTAGATTGAGCTTTTCTCAGCAAATTTGGCTTGGTTTAGTATTACTGCAATGGTCATAATAATTTCTGCCATATCATTAATTCATACTTTGTAGTTGTCATTAAATATAATTAACAAAACAACAACTGAATACACAATACTGTGAATACTAAATTTCATTGAATTATGTATTCTGAATGGGTGATTTGTATTGTATAGTAACTAAACCTCAACAAAGATGTCAGAAAATAACTCGTGTTCTCATTAGTAAATGAATTATTGTCCACCGTATGCTATTTTGTGGTTTCTAATATACCAGCTAAGGAAAGTGAACTTCAGAGAAGAGAAGTTACCTGTCCAGAATGACAAAGTTGCTTGTTGGTAAAATCGGGACTGGCACCCAAGTCTCTTTACTCCAAGTGTAGAACTCATTTTTTCTTTTATATTGCTGTACCTATGTTGGTACTAATAAAATTCCATTTGAGTTTCAAGTTTTACTGAACTTTAATCTCAGTATAAAGACACTTTTCTGGCAATACAAGTGAGTCCACTGACTATCTTAATTCCTATTCTCATGCTTCAAACCTTTTTGATTACATTGATTGGGATTGCTTTTTCAGAGTAAGAGTGAAAGGCATTACCATGATGCAGAATTATAATGAATGACTTCATTCCCAAGACTCACAGGATACAAAAGAAATTGGGGACTTTTAAAAAAATGTTTCTAAGAAACAGAGGAGAAGAGTTACATAAAATTAACCTATTAGAATTTGGAATCAGGTTCAGAGAATTTCAATGATAATTTAGCACATTTTTACTCTACCTTCCATATTGAGTCATGATCCCTGGGGGGAAGTACGTCGTGTAGCAGCCTCCTGAGTACTGCTCCTCACACCAGTTCTTTTCTTCATAGTGCACAGGCTACAAGACAGAGAGCAAAAAGCTCAAAGGAGACTGAAAATACAGTCTAGAATAAATTAAGCACAATATAGGAGATTTGTACTGGAGAATCAATATATGTCTAAAAGGAGTCTTATTATCCTGATTTTTTAAATATGTCTTATAATAAACTTTTAAGAAATGCATACTTAAAAACTGTTTTCATTTGGTTCATTCATGTCTCAGGTACTATTCATAGAATGCAGTTGCCTAGTTTCATTTTTAAACTGCTTTACTTAAGAAGTTTTTAGGTCTTAATGGCTTTGAGACAAAATTTTAAAAGAATTTGCATTTGCTAGAATGATTGGAGAAGGAAAAAACCTGATCAACATGTTTAAAAGGAAAAAAGATGACCATATCCATGTTATTGGTGGTAGCAAGCTTTGTTGTATTGTATAGTAACTAAACCTCAACAAAGATGTCAGAAAACAACTCGTGTTCTCATTAGTAAATGAATTATTGTCCACTGTATGCTATTTTGTGGTTTCTAATATACCAGCTAAGTAAAGTGAACTTCAGAGTAGAGAAGTTACCTGTCCAGAATGATAGTTTTTTTGTGCACTTCTGTTGAGGGTGACTCTTGTAAGCGGCTATAAGTACAACAAACACATTTTCCATGTGCAAGTAAAACATTAGCTGGGATTTTGCAAAGCTCAAGTTCTTCATTTAACCAATTCAATGTAAGATTTATCATTATTTTGAAGAGGTAAAATCAACAATGCAAGTGTTAAGAGAAGAGCGTCAATTTATCTGGGAACTGGCTTTCAGTCACTGAGCTAGAAGCTTCTGCAAATGGTTGAAAGAAGGCTAGTGTCTGAGTAAACAGAGATGCAGTTTCCTGAATTGGAGTCTGACACTGCAGGAAAGTCTGGGGTGGGTTGTGGGGAGGTGGCGTGGGGAATGGGTATCACCCACTCTCTCTGTCATTAGCAGAGTGGTGCAGAACTGTTGGTGCTTACAGTTGCTTTTCCAAAGGCAGAAAGAGAAAGACAGTGAGGGTAGCTGCATTCGGGTGGATAGCTGACTTTCTCAGCAAGGAGCCTTTCATTCTATCTATATCATGGGGGAAATAACTGGAAAGACTCTATCAAAATGGTAGTTCTTGCCAGTGTGAGGTTACAGGAAAACAATTTCCTATTTACTTGACACCTCCTGAAATTCCACCCCCAGACCTTAAGGTTTATTTACCACCCTTGCTGGAACTGTCACTCTTCTGGAAGACTGAGGAAGGTTCATAAGGGAGGATACTCCACTAAGAACAAATCCCTGCTATCTGTCTTCTATAGGCTGTGTTGTGACTATTGCCTGCTTTTTTAGACTCTGCCCATAACTCTTGGGTTTCTCTCTGTGAGCTTTGTTGTTCGTGCTTGTGAAGCTGGGGGAAACCTCTGCATTCCCTATGTCAACTCCAACCTTGTGGGCTGGACGCTCAGTCTCAGTAGGGAATTTACCCCAGAGTTTCAACAAATACGACAAGTTTTGAGATTGCACAGTAAAAGGAAGTCCAGCATTCCAGACCAACAACCAGGTCTATTTTGTGCAACTCAACACCTAACAAAAGCCGTTTACATCAGGGAAGTCTAATCCATAGAAATAAATACAGAATGCAAACAGATTGAAGAAACGGAAATACATATGAAATGAAAAACCAAAACATAACCCCAAGAGAAAATCTGAATGAAACAGTATTAAGTAAACTACTTGCTGAAGACTTTAAAGCAACAGTTTTAATTATACTGAAATCAGGAGAGCAATGGAGTACAAAAGAGAATGACAACAAAGAGGGAAATTAGGAGGCAGTACAAAACGGAATTCATGGACATAAAGAACACAATAGCTGACCTAAGAACACAATAGAGAGGATCAACAGTAGGTGGGGAGAAAATGCTAATTGAATTAGTGAGATAGAAGATAAGTCAGTGGAATGGACCTAAGTAGACCAGCAAAGAGAATAAAGAATGAAAAGAAATGAAGTGGTATCTTGAGGTCTATGGGATAACATCAAGAGGAATAATATTCTCATCATAAGGGTCTCAGAAGTAGGACAGGGGTGGGCAGAAACCATACCTGAAGAAATAATAGCTGAGAATTTCCTAGCCTGTGGAAGGAAGCAGACATCCAGACTTGGGGAGCTCAAAGAGTGCCAAACAAAAGAACCTGAAACAGAACTACACTGCGATACATAGCCATTAAAATGTCAGAAATACAAGATAAAAGGAAAATATTAAAAGCAGCTAGAGAAAAATTAGCTACATAAACAGGGGCCTCATAAGAGTGTTGGCAGATTTCTCAGCTGAAACATTACAGGCCAGAGGAAATGTTATGATTTATTTAAAGAGCCAAAAGAAAATGATTTCCAACAAAGGATGCTCTACCCTCCTAAATTATCACCTAGAATTGAAAGAATGATAAAACAGTTTTCACATCAACAAAATAATCAGCTTTACAAGAAATACTAAAGTGAGTAAATGAAAAGATAAAATGAAAACAAACCCCACTTAAAAGCAGGAAGACCTCAAAATATAAAATATGGGTAGGAAGAAAGTAAAAATGTGGATGGTTAAAATGAGCTCATGGTTAAACTGCTTTCAAGTAAAAACAACTTATAAGTACAGAAACTTTCAAGTAAAACCCAGGGTAACCTCAAACATAGTTATAGGGGAAAAAAACAAAGAAGAAAATAAAATGGAAACCAATAAAATATAAATACTTTCAAATCACCTAAGAAGAAAAAAAATACTATCTGCAATAACAAACAGCAAACAATTAACAGATTGGCAATAAATAAGTACATATCAGTTATCACCCTAAATGTTAATGGATTGAACTCACCAATCAACCGCCACAGAGTGACTGAATGGATTAAAAACCATAACCCAATTTTCTACTGCATTTAGGAGACACATCTACATTCAAAAGATAGATATAGGCTGAAAGTTAATGGCTGGAAGATAATCCTACAGTTAAATGGCAACTTTAAAAAGTCAGGAATAGCTATACTTATATCAGATAAAATACAGATAAAACTACAGAGGGTAGTAAATGACAAGGATGGGTATTATATAATGATAAGGGGTCAATTCATCAAGATGATATAACTCATTAATATATATGCACCAAAATGAAGGAGCATCAAAAAGCAATTATTACTAGAACTAAAAAGATACATTGGTAGCAATACAATAATACCAGGAGACTTCAAAACTCTACTTACAACATTGAAGAGATCAACTAGGGAGAAAATTAACAGGAAAATAACAGCTTTAAATGACAACTTTGAACAGATAGGCTTAATAGACATATATGGAATACTTCATGCAATGACTACAGAATTCACATTTTTCTCAAATGCTCATGGGACATTCTCAAGGATATGCTCAGGTTTGGGAAGAAGTGACATTTTTAAAGTGGCCATCTTACCTAAAGCAATACACAGGTTTAATACAATCCCAACAAAATCCCACTGGCATTTTTCAAGGAAATAGAAAAAAATTTAAATTTTTGTAAAACAAAGACCCTGAATATCCAAAGCAATCATGAGAAAAAAGAACAAAAGTAAAAGTATCAGACACCCAGATCTTGAGCTACATTACAAAATGATAGTGATCTGTATGGTGCTAGAATAAAAGCAGAGTTACAGATCACTAGAATAGAATTGATTCACCAGAAATAGACTCACACAAATATGATAAGTTAATTTATAACAAAGGAACCAAGATCATATGATGGAGAAAGGAAAGTCTTTTCAATAAATAGCGTTGGGAAAAGTGGACAGTCACATGCAAAAGAATGAATCTATACTATTCTCTTAACACCTTACACAAAAATTAAATAAAAAAGATGAAACTTGAATGTAATACTGGAAACCATAAAATACTTAGAAGACAATATGTGCAAGGTTTTTCATGGCATTGGTTTTAGAGAGATCTTTGGTGACACTACTTGAGCAGAAAAAAAAAAAAGCAAAAACAAAAATAAATGGGACTGCATCAAACTAAAAAGCTTCTGAACAGTGAAAGAAACTATCACCAAAACACACACACACAAATCTACTGACTGGGAGAAGATACTGCACATCACACATCTAACTAGGGTTTAGTATCCAAAATAAGAATTATGAAACTCAACAACAGAAAAACAATCAAGCCAATCAAAAACGTGCAGAAGAATTGGATAGTCATTTCTCCAAAGACATAAAGACGGCCAATAGGAATATGAAAAGAAATTCTTTCTCACTTGTTATTAGGGAATGCAAATCAAAACAATGAGATATGACCTTACACCTGTGAGTTTGGCCATTATTTAAAACTCTGGAAACAACAAATGTTGGTGAGGATGTGGAGAAATGGGAACACTTTTACACTATGGTGAGAGTATAAATTGGTGCAACCTTTAAGGAAAGCTGTATGGAGATTCCTCAAAAAAGAAAAATGGAAATCTTATATGAACCCATCTTCCCATTTCTGGGTATTTATCAAAGATATTAATTGTCAGAGATATATTCACCCCCAAGTTTATTGCAGCATTATTTTCAATAGCCAAGAATTAGAAACTACTTAAATGCCCATTGTCAGATGAATGGATAAAGAAAATGAAATACTATAGAGACCTCAAAAGATTAAATCCTATCATTTGAAACAACATAGATGGAAATGCATGGGATTATGCTAAATATAATAAGTCGTAAGTAGAAAGACAAATACCAGATGATCTCGCATATATGTGGAATATAAGGAAAGAAAGCAAATAAACAGACAAAAACCAGCCCTTTGGCATTAACAGACTTGAGGTTACCAGTAGAGAATGGGATGGGGGTTAGGAGTAAGCAGGAGAGGAGTCCAATGGACAATGGCGAATAATTTTTGGCAATTTGGTGGTGGAAAGGGTGTGCTGTCATGTATTAGATGAATGATGAACCTCCACATAGGGGTGTATATTTTTTTGTAAAATAGTCACCGCAATAAATATTAAGTTAAAAATAGATTTAGAAAAAAAATCACTTGTTCAGAAATTTTGCCATCACTTGTCAGACTTTGGTAATCTTTTTTTTTTTTGTATTTTATTGTGAAAACCTTGTTTTATATATTAAAATAAACTCATATGTGTAGGTTCCGCATATATGCAGTTTCTTCAATCCATGTTGATCCAAATGACAAGATTTCATCTTTTCTGACAGATGTATAGTATTCCATTGTGTATATATACAAAATTTTCTGTATCTATTCATCTGACATTGGGTACTTAGATAGTTTCAAGCTCTTAGCTATTGTGAATAGGTTTACAATAAACATGGGGGGAGTGCATAAATCTCTGAAAGTTAGTGTGCTTGTATCTTTGGACAAATACCCAGAAGTGGATGGCAGGATCATACCGGATTTCCATATTCAACTTTCTGAGGATTCTCCATACTGTTTTCCACAGAGCCTGCACCAATTTGAACTCCCACAAACAATGTAAAAGTGCTCCATTTTATATACATTTTTGACAACATATGTTTTTCCAGACTTTTGAATAAGAGACAATCTCCCGGGTGTAAAGTGATGTCGCACTGTTTTGATTTGCATTTCCCTGATAGCCAGCAAGTAGGAACATCTTTTCATGTGCCTGTTGGCCATCTCTATGTCCTCTTTGGAAACTACCTCTCAAATTCCTCTTATCAGTTTTGATTGGATTGCTTGTTTTTTTGTTAATGAGTTTTATGAGTTCTTTGTATATTTTGAATATTAAACTTGTCAGAAATATGGAAAACAAATACCTTCTCCCAGTTAGTATGTTGCCTTTTTGTTTTGGTGATATTTTCTTTTGCTGTGAGGAAGCGCTTAAGTTTGATGTAGTCCCAATTGTTTATTTTTATTTTTGCTTCTTTTGATGCTGCAGTTGAGACCCCAAAGACCTCTCAAAGACTGATGTCATGAAATGTCTTTCCTATGTTGTCTTACAAGATTTTTTTAATGGATTTCAGACTTATTTGCAAGTCTCTATTCCATTTGGAGTTAATTTTCATGAATAGTGTAAGAGGGTGGTCTAATTCATTCTTTTTGCAAGTGGCTGTCCAGTTTTTCCAACACTATTTATTGAAAAGACTTTCCTTTCTCCATTGTATGCTTTTGGCTCCTTTGCCATAGATTAACTGACTGCATGTGAGTGGGTCAGTTTCTGGTGATTCAGTTCTATTCCACTGACCTGTGCCTCTGTTTTATTCCAATACCATACTATTTTGATCACTATTGCTTTGTAATATAGTTCAGTGTCTAGGAGCGTAATCCCTCCAGATTCATTCTTTTTTCTAATAGTTGCTTTGGCTATTTGAGGTCTTTTGCTTTTCCATACAAATTTTAAGAATTTTTTTGTTCTATTTCCTGGAAATAATCCCATGGGATTTTAATGGGGATTGCACTAAACCTGTAGATAGCTTTAGGCAAGATGACCATTTTAACAATGTTGATTCTTCCCAGCCATTAGCAGGGGATGTCTTTCCATCTCTCTGCATCCTCCCCTATTTCTTTTAAGAATGACTTGAGGTTTTCATTGTACTATCTCTTATCTCTTTTGTTAAGTATATTCCAATATATTTAATCCTTTTCACTTCTATTTTAAACAGTATAGTTTTCTTGATTTCATTTTCTTCTAGATTATTGTCTACATTTAAAAATGTAACAGATTTCTGTGCATTGATTTTGTAGCCAGCCAATTCACTATATTCATTGATTAGTTCTGGTATTTTTTGACAGAATTTTTTTTTTGGCTTTTCAATATATATAATCATGTCATCTGCAAATAATTATAGTTTTACTTCCTCCTTTCCAATTTGTGTTCCCTTTGCTTCTTTTTCTTACCTAATTGCTCTGGTTAAGATCTCCAGTATGATGGTAAATAGCAGTGATGAGAGTGGACATCATTGTCTTTCTCCTGACCTTAGAAGAAATATTATAAATTATTTGCCAATGACTGATGTTAGTTGTGGATTTTCACAAATGCCTTTATTATGTTGAGGTTTGTACCTTCTATTCCCATTTCATGCAGGGTTTTTACGTAAATGGGTTTTGGATCTTGTCAGAATATTTCTCTGCATCTATTGATATGATCATATGGTTTTTTTTCCTTATTCTTATTAATATGGTATATTACACCAATAGATTTACATATGTTGAACCATCCTTGCATCTCTGAGATTAAATCCCACTTGGTCATGATGGATGATCCTTTTGATGCATTGCTAGATTCAGCTTGCTAAATATTTTTTTGAGAATCCTTGTATCTATATTCATTATAGATATTGGTATAATTTTCTTTCTTGGCGATGTCTCTATCAGATTTTGGTATCAGTGCGATGCTTGTCTCATAGAAAATGTTTAGATGTGCTCCCTCTTCTTCAATATTTTAGAATAATTTGAGAAGTATAAGTATTAATTCTTCTCTGAAGATTTGGAGACATTTGATTACCTCTTCAATTTCCTTGCTTTAGATTATTCTGTTCATATTTTCCTAATTCTTCCAGGTTCATTTTTGGTAGACTGCATTTTTCTAAAAATCTGACAATATCCTGGAAACTGTCCACTTTATTGGCATAGAAGGTATTCACAGGAGTCTCTTAGGATGTTTTTTATTTCTGCAGTATCTGTTGTAACTTCTTCCCTTTCATTTTTGAATCTAGTTCTGAGCATTTTCTCTCTTTTTCTTGTGAGTCTAGCCAGTGATGTGTTAATTTTGTTAATATTTTTAAAAAACTAACTTCTGGTTTCATTGATCTTATGGATTGTCTGTTGTATATTTCATTTACTTCTGCTCTAATTTTGATTACTTCCTTTCTTTATTAATTTTGGTTCTAATTGTTTTCCTTTCCCTAGCAGCTTTAAATGCAAAGTTAGATTGTTTATTTGCTATTTTTCTTCTTTTTTGATATAGGTATGGATTTGAAATGAACTTCTCTTTCAGTACAGCTTTTGCTGCATCCCATAGATTCTGGTAGCTCATGACTTCATTTTCATTTGTCTCTAAGTATTTTTTTTTAATTTTTCATTGATATCCTCTTTTACCTAAGAGTCATTCAGAAGCATATTGTTTAGTGTCCAATTAATTTGAGGTCTTCCAGTTTTCTTGTGGTTAATTTCTATTTTTAAGCCACTGTGGTCAGAGAAGATGCTTGGCATGATTTTAATCTTTGCAAACTTGTTGAGACATGTTTTGTTTCCAGCATATGATCTATCCTTAAGATGTTCCATGCACACTTGAGAAGAAAGTGAAACTGTAGTCATTGAATGAAATGTTCAGTGTATGTCTATTAGATCTAACTGTTCCAAATGGTCATTTAATTTGCTATTTCCATGAGAATTTTCTGTCCAGTTGATATGCTCATTGTTGAAATGGGGTGTTGAAGTCTTCTACTATTCTTGTGCTGCTGTCAATGTCTCTCATTAGTTCCAATAATACTTAATATATTTTGATGCTCCTTTATTTGGTGTATATAATAAGCATTATGTCTTCTTGCTGGATTGATCCCTTAATGATTATACGAAATCCATCTCTGTTTTTGTTATGATTTTCAGTTTGAAATCTTTTATCCTACATGACTATTACTGCTCTTTCTTTGTTGCTAATCTACTGCAGGATTGTCCTCAACCATTGATTTTGATCCTATGTTTATCTTTTGAAAGAAGGTGAGTTTCCTGAATGCAGTAGAAATTTGGATTATACTTTTTAATTCATTTGAACAAACTGTGTCCTTTGGTGAGTTCAATCCATTAACATTTAGAATTATTACTGATAGTTGTGTTTATTTCTAAATTATATATTGTCTTCTGGGTGTTGTTACAGACAGTCTTTTGTTCTTCTATCTTTTTAGGTTTTTTTAACTTAGTTATGTTTTTATTAGTTTCCCTTTTGTTTTCTTCTTTGCTTTTTCGCTGTTAATGTGTTTTAAGGTTACCCAAGGCTAGCATTAATTATTCTAATTTATTTCCTACTTTTATTTGAAAGCAGATTATTCTTACACTCAGTCTAACTATCCACATTTTTATTCTCCTCTCCTCTTCCCTACTTTTCATATTTTGGTGTCTTATTGTTTTTAAGTAGGATTTCTCTACACTTTACAGAACTTTCTTTAGTGTATTTTTTGTAGAACTGGCTTTGTGGTGATGAATGTCTTGAATTTTCAATTATGTGAAAAGCTTTTATCATTCCTTCAGTTATAAATGATAATCTTGTAGGGCATAGTATCCTAGCTTGAAAATCCTTTTCTTTTGGCACTTTTATCATGCCATTGCTTTCTGTCTTGTAGAATTTCAGTTGAGAAATATACTGACAATTTTATGGACACTCTTTTGTATGTGACTCTTTTTTCCAGCTGCTTTTAAGTTTCTCTCTTTATATTGTATTTTTTACTTTTTTGATGATGATATGTCTTGGTTATATCTCTTTGGTTTTCTTTTGTTTGGGACTCTTTGAGTTTCCTGGGTCTATAGGGTTGTGCCATTCTTCAGCTTAGGGAAATTTTCAGCTATTATTTCTTTGAATATAGTTTCTTCCCCTTCTTCTCCTTTTGGGACCCTATGATGAGAATATTCTCCCTTTTGATGTTATCCCATAGGTCTTGAATGCTGTCTTCATTTATTTTCATTCTTCTTCTGTCTTTTCTGGGTGCTTGAGTGCATTCCTCTGTCCTATATTCTAGTTCACTGATTCTATTGGAGGCTTCAAGCATACTACTCTTGAGTCTCTATTGAGTTCTTCAGTTCAGCTATCATCTTGCTTCATTTATTTGCCCTCTTGTTGTTTTGTTTTCTTTCCTTTATTGTTTTCCTGATTTCCATGAGTGCATTTATTTCTGTTGCCCTAAATTCACCCTTGGGTAGTTTACATTTGTTTGTTGTACTCAGATTTTCCCTGGGGATTTTAATTGGCTTCATCATTTCATATATATTTCTCCGTGCCTTTTCTGTGCTTGGCATTCTATTTTTATTTCTGTGGGTTCAGTTTCCCTAAAGTGATTGCCTTGTGTAGCATATCAACTCGCACCAAAGAAGCCTGAATCTTTGTTTGAACACTAGGGGTTCTTAAGTTGTGTGGGTCACCACAGGTTGAATTTGTTGAAGTTCTTAAGTAGACCCTGTATTGGGGCCCAAGAGTTCAGCCTATGGGTTTGGAGTTTGTGTCAGGGGTGCTGAGACTTCTCCTGGCATCACAGGTCTGAATGGTAAAGATCACCTTATTGTTGACCTGCAATCAACAATCAAAATGTAGTTCTGCCTCCATCCAAAGAGAGGTGCTAGTAGGTATCTGTAGAAGGTTCCTCCCTTCTGGGACTCTCTCCTTTTCCAGAGATACCATTTCAGGCATCTTTAAGCCTAGGAGCAGGATTTCCATTGGCCAGGTACTGTGGTTCTGGTATAATTGTGGGAGGTGGTGTGGATAGGGCATTCCCCTAACTGCCCTCTGGTTAAGATGACATCTTATGCTGATTCCCATTGGGAGCATTTACTCTGCCCACTGGAGTGCTTATCCTCGTCCCAACCAATACCAAGACCCTCTCCTCCAGCTCAATGTCCCTGGTCTTGCTGCTGGAGTCACTCTCTGGGAATTCTGGTTCTTCCCAGGGTTCCACTCCTTCTACTGTAGCCCTTTTACCCCACTGAGGCTGGGATTCCAGAATCTGTGTTGTAGTTCTAAACTCTGATGTTTTTACCTACCCTTTATGGTGCTAAATACTGATGCTGTCTTTATAGCTTCTGGTCCTGCTTTTCCAAAGTGTGTGTGTCTGCAAGATAGGTGATTCCTAACTGCTGTGTGGGAAGGAGGCAAGACTTGGCAATTACCAGGTTGTCATCTTGGACTCTCTGCCAGACATGTCTAATAATCTTTTATAATGCATTATATTTACAAAGCACCATTTCCTGCCTGAAGGGTGCATGTAGCTCTGGGAACCCAATGCCAGCTCCCTTCCCTCTGCATCTGAGGAGGACAAACACCTTGACCACCTCATGAGTATCCTTCTTTGACTATTTCCAGCAAATCTGAAGACAGGTTGGACTTCATCTTTCACTTTTCTTTGCTCTGAGGAATGACTCCCTTCCCTATAATGGACACCAAAGCAAGAGTGAAGCAGATATCACATGATTCCACTCTTAAGTAAACAAAACAAATAAACAAAAGAAAGCAAATAGACAAAACAAAAACTCTTAGATACAGAAAACAGGTTGGTTGTTACCTAAGGGGAAGAGGGTTGAGAGTGGACAAAACAATTGAAGGGATCAATTCTACAGTGATGGATAGAAGTTAGATTTTGCTGATGATCATGATTTAGTGTTTGCAGATAAATAATCACAATATTATACACTTGAAACTGATGCTACTTCAACAAAATTTATTTTAAAAAAGAGTAAAGCAAGTGCCGCCTTTCTATGCCAAAAGCAAACAAGGACTCGATCAATTCATTTTAATGATCAGCAATTAATCATCCACACTCTTGCTGGAAAAAGTCTTTCCCAAATTAAAAATGATGAACTTTTTTGAAACTTTAGAACAAATGTTTTCCTCTCCAAATTGGGGTTCCTCAAATTACCTCTTACAGGTCATTGGAGCCTATCAGTTACACACTGCTTCATCCTGAGAGTATATCAGAATGTAACCTCAACACAACTTGAGTGTCTACCAGGGTGAAATATCTTGAATAACATTTTTAAATAGAAAAATCAGCAATATTTAACAGATGTGAAATGACGTTTTTGGTGTGTATATGTTTTTTGGTTCTGCTACTTCACTCACACTGACTTTTAACTTAGAGGTTATGCCTATATTTAAACTTGCTAAATGACACATGAAAGCAAAAAATGAAACAAAATAGATTATCATTATTACTGTTTTAAAGTAAAGGTGCTGGTAGGAATGAAGGCAAGCAGAGACAAGCAAGCAGGAAGAGAGAAGAGGAAAAAGCACTCTATTTTATTTAGTTGTTCAACTTGGTTGTTCTCCTGGCTCCAGGTTTTGAACCTGGATCCTGGATATTTGTACCTGTCCTGTGTGTCTGGTGAACTTGACTATTAAGCCTCCAGGGAATGTCACATCCTTATTATATTTTCCTACAAACCAATCAATTGATCTATTTTATTCACTAGTGGAGAAAAAACTCCAGTCTCAAAAGCACGTGTTTCACCTTTATCATATACAAGCATGGGAAAATCTTGCTTTAAAAGATATGAGAAAAAATGATAAATTCAAAAGCCACTGCAACTTGCCTAGGAGGAAACATGCCACTTCATAGTTGAGCAAGATCTATGTTAGAGTAATAAAATTAAGTCATGTAGCTTTTCAACTAGGTCATGGTGTGCACTACAGAGATTTGGACTTAAGAGGCTTAACCAGTTAAACATTCTTAGCCCTTCCTTAGATTTTCCTCATGCCTTAACTGCTCATTTGTACATGGATCTCTATTGTCTTTAAATGCTTTACGGATAACTGGATTGAATAATCTCTTTAAAAGATGATTTGATCCACATTAGAACATTAAAAACGCAGCAGACTGGTAACTATAGGAAAACACCAATTCATGATTTTTAGTATTAATGAGGAAAGTGGTTATGGTGAAGGTCCTGAGCACTTTGGACCTTCTCACTGTCATAAATACCTCTGCTATACTGCCTCCTGATCCTGCCTCCATTCCACAACTAACCTCCTGGGAGTACTACATGTCTAACTTGAAGATCACATTATCCTTAGGCTATTTCAAAAGTTTTCTTGGAAACTCAGATGACAGGGTTCATTATGAGTCAATAAGTCTGTATTTTCTGCACCCCTAATGTTCCAGGGTAAAATAAAATTTTAAAAAGCATGTGCAGGATTAGGGTTGGCCACCCTATGTTGCCCAAATTATAGTAGGGCATAGTCTTTTTCAAGATCAACTGAAAAAGAGCAAGTTCTTTTTCATCACCACCTTGGCTATTAAGATCTAGGATCTCAATAGCGGGTAGGAGATGCTCTCTTCTTTTATCTCCTGAAAACTGGGAGCAATATGACTCAAAGCCTTGATCCATGAAGAGCTCTGAGTGTAAGGACAAGTTTAGCACTAGTAAAAACATACTATTGCAGGGTCTCTGATTTCCACCAGCACTATGGGGGCCCAGACTCTTGGGGACAACTTCCAAGTTGATTAGCCCTGTGTAGACTGCAATGTATAATATATCAGGGAGAAAAAGAACTCTGGGGCCTACTTGAATGGGCCTGTCTCTGTTAGTCCCTTGAGGACAAAGCAAGTCCTCTGTTCCTTAGGAAAAGGTTGGGAAGCAGCTTTACCTGCAAAGCTTCTTGGGTGCCCAGAACTTTTGCATAGAGCTCACAAAGTTTCTTCAACCTATGAGAGGACGTGGGGGGGACACAAAAGTGGAAATGAAGGAAGAAAATTAGTAAAAATAAAAGTGAAAGAGATACTTATCCAAAAAGATGAGATACCTCATCCAAAAAGACTGTGAGTCATGGCTTCCACTTGACATTCCTTTTCCAGGTTTCAAAATAAGGCACTTCATTCTATTTTAAATGTCTTCATTCTAAGAGCTTCTAAGAAGTATGAATGAAAATAAAGTTGTGCACTGCCTGAATCACTGGGGCACACAGCAGTTTGTTCATTCACTCAAGAAAATGTGTACTCTAAAGTGTCAGTCAGTCGGCTAAGCACTACAGATTCTGGGAGAATGGAGACATGATCCTTGCCCACCCTATTTCCTCCCTCTACCACCTTAGAAGACAAAGGCATAGTGGAAACAGCAGGGAGTGTTAGAAGCTAGCTGTGGCTATGGCTCACAGCACAGCCATAGCAGGATGGGGCTAAACAAAAGTAAAAGAAAATTTTTTCCAGTTGCCAGTAATTTTTCAGATGGCCCATCATGATCTGAGCCTGAACAGCAAATCGGTATTGTTCATGAGAATTCTTCAGGTTTTAAAACATCTGCAAAATGGGCACAAAGTCCAGATTGGCTTATACTGATTTGTAGTACCTGCACAGATACCAGGCTTTGTCCTTGGAGGTCTTTCCTCATTAAATGTCAAGGCCCTTCCCTTATTAAATGTCATTAGCATGTTAACTTTCAAGCTCCTGGTGCCATGACCATAAATGGTGTAAAAGAAGTGGCAGTCTTTTCATGAAAATCTCTACCTATTCCTGCATAATATCAGCATAAGTCCACCTTGCAACTACCCCATTCCTGCCTCCAGGAACCCTGAATTTTATATAAATGTGTTGCCCTAATCAACACATGGATTTTTCATTAGAAAGAGTCTTGGTACCCTACCACTCTTTGCATTAGATTTTCTGTTCAGATTTTTGGCATATTAGTTAGTACTTATTTCAAGCTTGAAGTGGGGTTCTCAGAGACACTTCCCACTGAGAAGAGTAGTAAAAACTCTTAATTCTGCTTCTGCCTTTTACATACCATGAGGTCTTGAGCAGGTTACTTAAGTTGTCTGAGCTTTAGTTGTATCAACAAACTCATTATTTTTCATTAGTGATGTGAAACAATGTGGTCCTTGGACCAGCAATAGCAGCAGCAGCATCTGGGAATTTGTTAGAAATACAAATTCTCTGCTCTCTCCCCAGAACTGCTGAGTGGGATTAACAGTGACAGTAACATTGCTTTCACAAACCTTCTACATGATTCTCAAGTTTGAGAATCACTGAGATAAAACATACAATGTTCCCAGTCTAAGAACTGGTACATAATAAATACTTAATGAATGGTAGCTCTTAAGAAATTCAATCTTTTGGGAAACTGGATAGAAATCAAGAGTTATGATAAGTCTATTAAGGTATTAGGTTATAGTTATTTCAAGTCTGAATTTACAAAATAGTAACAACATAGGAGATCTTAATGATAATATAGAGTTAGGTCAATTATTTTTAAAGTATCATTTTTATTTCAAATCCAGGAACTCTTTCTGCTTAGAGAGATATATAAAAATGTCTAATTACCCCTCCCTTTTTCCCTCCTTTTTTATTTCCTTTCCTTTTCTTCTATCCTTCTTCCTTTGCATCCTTCTCCTTTTCCCTCCATTCCTCGCTCTTCCATTGTTTTCTTTCTAGTTCTTTTCATTAATGAAATGGTTTGGCACACTTAAAGGAATGGTCAGATAAATAAAACAATAAAATTAATTAAAAAATAGAACCAAATACATAAGGGAATTTAGAATCATAAAGGTGGGCATTTTAAACCTATGAGGAAAAGACAAAACACTCAGTCAAATGGCACTGGGACAAATGGCTGCCCATGAAAGAAACAAAACTAAAGTGTGACACCTTATACCAAAATATATTTCAGATGGATCAAAGATTTACACATGGTAAATACAATCATAAAATCCATGGAAAATGGACGATATTTTATAATCTTGAAATTATACAGCCTTTTCTCTGCAAGACTGAACATTCAGAAGCTATTATTTAAAAATTTGATAAAACTGATTTTATAAACAAAAACATTTCATTATAACATGAAATAAATAAGCCACAATCATGATTAAAAGACAAATTTGGGAAAGATTTGTTATATGAATTTTTCAGACACTGGAAATTCAACAGTGAGTCACTTAGACAAAACTTTCTACCTCCATGGATCTTAATATTCTAGTGGGAACATTTTTAGGTGAGTGGCCCAGTCAAACCTCAATAGCTCTGGTTAAACACAGTGGCAATAGTCACAGAGAAGCATGGTAATGAAGGGGATGATAGGTGCCATAATGAATTTAGGATATTTTAGTTTGTAAATAATTTATCGGTAGTGGTGTGGGAATAAATATGTTGTAGTAGTGAATACCAATTGCTGGAAGAAAGTGCCACCTCCAGAGAAATTAGTCACTTTACACCTATACTCTGTAATTGTTATCCTGACTGCATTGCAGGATATCTTTCAGGTTGCCTCACAAACGCAGTCAATTGTCTACTTGGTTATCCTCTCCCCAAAATATTTTCAATCCTTGGACTATATTTATTTTTGCATTCACCACAGCTCTTTGTGTGATACCGCATGTACAATCAACTCAATGATTGTTCATTTGAATACTTGTTTCTTAAGTTATCAGCACTGCACCTTTATACAAGACCCTTATATTAACATAACAAACATGTAGCAGAGGGAATACACATATTATTAGGCAATCTTTAAGTTAAAAAATGTAAGTAAAATTGAATGGCAGGTAAGTAGGCAGAAAAGAAGGTAAAATGGAAGGGAGGTATGGTAAGGAGAAGAAGGAGGGCAGAAGAGATAGTGAAGAGAAAGAGTAGAGAAGCAAAGGGAGGGAAGAAAGAACTAGCATTCCTTTTCTTACCTTTCTTCTTTGGTAAGACGTGCAAGTTTTCTGGCTTTATTGGCAAGGATAAATCTAAAATATAAAAACAAGTTAAGAAATTAATGACTGCTTTCATTCATGCTTAATTCTAATAGCTATATATTTGCTTAGGGTTAAAGTTAAAAGTCAAACAGAAGAAACAAATTATACACTAGGTTATTTTATGTTCAATGTTTACTATTTACATGTCATATTCCTCACACTGAAAGGCACCTTCTAGCTTCAGGAATTTAAGAGACTAAAAGCAGATAACTGGTCATATGACCCACCTTCTTCCACCACATGGCCAATGGCCAAGGTCTTAAATGCTCACCAAATGTCAGAGTTTTTCCAATTTCTTCCTGTTCTTGCTCTTTGGTTCTATCACCACTATGGTTCTCCATAGTGCTCAGTCTTCTATAATATGCCTCAATTTATAGCCCAGTGATCAAGCTTGGACCTAATTGACTTTTATTTTCCTGTTTTGACCCTTGACTCTTTCTGAAATAAATAAGTATATAGCTTAGGCCTATTGCAATTTTGGCTGCTGCAGGTCTACTTCACTGGGTAGGTTCTGGTCCCAAAGATAACCCCTATCTGTGTTGATATCACCTGCCAAGCTAAAGAGTGGCCTAACCTTGGTTCATCCCTAATGAGACTCATAAAATCTCAATATCTCACGTAAGTACCATTGATGCCTACACAACTTCCACAAGAAGGTCTTATAGAAAAACATCCTAAGTCAGGTCTTCATATCATGCTTTTGCAAAAGATAACTTAACAAAATATATCTACCAAGCAATAAATATGAAGCAGAAAATTAATAAAACAAAATTTATAATGTTGATATTCCTCATTCTTTCTACATATTGATCCATTGGAAGACATTACTTCTTTTTACAAAAGCAATAATACTCTTCCCAGTTCTGAACTTAAAGAGTAGTGCTATTGAGTAAAAACTATTTAACTAAATTTGAAGCTCATTTATTAATAATTTTGAAGTACTTTGTTAATACAAAATAGTATCCACACCACTATGACTGTGCCTTACCCTATTATGGCAGCATAGGTGCCATCAGGTTTGGTATCATCCAATGTGTAACCAATTGGAGTTTCTTCTCCTTCAATAATCATTGTTCCACAGTATTCTTGGGGAACAGAAAAATGGAAAAAGATATTCATCATCCTATCAAGAAAGCCATAGTAGTTACAATAAAGCACACATTTTTAACTTAAGAAGCGATAAGATGTGATACTCCACATATGAAGGCAAATCAAATTGATGACAAAAGGAAGGCAAAATAGACAACTTTGTGGAAAAAAGTCACATTGTAAGCTCCTCTCTGAAAAGAATGAAGCAATGTATGTTTATCAATTAATCCAGGTCACCATTTAATGAACTCTTATTTTTCTTACTATTAATACTTGTGTCCCTATTTACTCTTTAATAAAAAAATCAATTAAAACCAAAGAATTGTAAAAGATGTGCTATTCCATTACTGTGAAATAAAAGGAACTGAGTGTGCACATTTTATGAATAACGATTAATTCTATATGAACTAGTTCTTGGTTACCTAGAAATAGGGCAAAGAGAACATAGATAACTAAAATCCATACAATACTAAGCCCTCATTTCAAATAAGACCTCCAAAACCACTTGGGAAATAATTTCAGCTCATCTGGACAGTGGTACATATCTCTTTCCCATCCTGAACAAAATATATGCAATTTCAATGAAAGACTAGGATAGAACAATGGTGAAAATGTCAGGACAGAATTTGAAATGTTATAACAATATCCATCTACAGTGCACCACTCTTTCTGCTCTATCATTTACCTTTATCATTTAAGGTTGTCAGAAGAAAATTGTGGTGGAGGATGCTGGAACAAATACTGTATAGAAAAGTCAATAAGAGGGTTTCAAAATGAGGAAGAATGAGCAGAGAAATTGCTTTGAGCATGTGCACCACCCCAAAATATGTGTTAGTAGATAAACCTGGAGGCCTTTCAATCTGTACTCTTTTTGTGTCTTGCATCCCTCCACATTGAATGCCCCAAAGAATCAATGTGCCAGTCAACCACTGGATTAAGGGGTACTTTTATGTACCTTATGTATGTTGGGGCAGGAAAATTTTTTGAGAAAAACTCAAATATGGGAAAAAGAATTGCTTAAAGTTTATCTGAGAACTCAAAAATATTTAAGAATACACAGGAAATGGGTAAGGACTCACCTATTTTAAAAAACAAAAAACAGAAACAGAGGAGTCAAACAAGACAGGATGTGATAAGATAAAATAGTAAGTGTACATCAATCATGTGGGGGATAAGTTGTACTGGACAGGTGGCTAGGGGAAGATACCAGTTTGGCTGAGGTAGAGACCCCCCCCCCAACGTGTTTTCTGAGGGTGAGAGGGTATTCCTTGGATGCTTTCTCCTCAGTTAAAATCTGACCTCTTAACTACGCATCTGTACTGGGCAGAAGTAAAAGCACAAAGAGCAAAGTGAAAAGTCCTGTTCATGTCAGAACAAACCAGACAGCATTAATGTCGTTTCTCTCACATGTAGGTAGAAAGCTCAGAATCTCTGCCAATACACACAGTGCTTCCAGTCAGCTTAGTAGAAATAAACTAACAATAAACAAGAAGGAACTCTTTGAGAAAAAAGACAAGGAATAGAAGCAATTTTATCCCCAAACAGCAAGCAACATCCTAGGGAAGAAATAAGAAGGTACTATCACTACAGAAGGTGATAAATAATATTCAGAATAAAATAATTAATAGAAGCTTTTTGATTGTGAGGGTGTGTATGGAGGAATTACGAGAAAATTATCATATTCATAGATCTATGACCTCATTAAATATATGATAAAGTGACAGTGATTCAAACAGTACAGCACTCTCATAGGACTATATAATATAAATCTGTGCTCTCCAAAGTGGGGCATGCACACTTAGATTGCACATATAGATAGTGGAAGAAAATATCACAAAGAGTTTTTTTTTAAATTTTAGACTTTCCTGAAAGTCTATTTTCATATATAATTATAACACATTTTTCCAAGGTCCATATGCCTAATTTAGGAATAAATATATACAGGAATAGTTAGTATTCAATTTTTATGCATAAGGTTATAAAAATAACTGAATCTTAGTAACAAAGATCAATGTAATAGAATTGTTAGTCCAGAAAGACCTCACCATGTACATATAAGAATTTAGTTGGGTGAAACCATCATAAATGAAATTGAAAAAATTGGTACATAAGAAAAATCATTTGTACTATTTCAGAAAAATCAATCAGTAAAGAATAAATAATTTTTTAAATGGTAAAGTAAGTCCTGATAAAATAATCCTTATTAATGGTAAAGCTTATAAATTATAGATAAATAGGATATTTTCCCCTACTGAGCAACAAGAAGTTTTAAAAAATTATTGGCTGGATCTACCTTAAGTCAACTGACTTTATACTTCCACTGTTATAAGTTTGTCAAGGAAATGTTCCTATACAAAGATGCAGAGTTATATTAAGGAAGCTGTTGATTGTGTCATAGCATGTAATAGCAAAAACTTAGAAATAATTGCAATACCTAACTACAATATATGCCTCTTAGGTAATTTTTATGGAGTCATACAAAGAAATATTTATCAGTTGTTGCAATTATGTAGCTGTGAATATTCTGACATGGAGAAAAGTCTAGTTATAATATATTGTTAACAGGAAAAATCAAATTTCAATATTATATATATTCATATAATTTTGAAAATGATGCTTTTATGGACACATCTAAGATGGCAGACAAGCAATAACTTGATATCACCTCTTCTTCACAGACACAACAAAATCACATCTGGATATAAACAACATCGCTCAAAAAAAAATTGAAGATTGGAGGACCAGAATTTCCACAAGTAAAAATGATAGAAAACATTGAGAAAGACAAGAAAAGTCAAGACGTGGATCACTTTATAGGTACTCTGACCCAAGGTCAGAAGGGACACCAGTGATACAAAACCTCTTCCTAAAGAGTGAAGGGCTTACTCTAAATGGGATGCTCCAGCATCTCTGAATTGCACCCTGGAGGGGAGTACATACATCTTGGTATAAAAGGCAAAAGAAATTTTCTTTGGAGAACAGTAAAACTCTGGGGAGCAGAGAACACAGGACAGTTTGCAGGGGGAGAAAAAAGATTGAATTTGTGTAGATTTAACTGAATGCTTAGCATTTGTTGAATAAAAATCTTCAGTTGGAGAAATAAATAAGAAGGATAGTCTTCCAGTAAACAGACATTTCTGGGTGTTCTCCCAGACTTTATTGTCTGTTTGGTGTTGGCATTGGTGGATATCATATTGGAGTTAGAGTTGGCACTGGGGGATACCATTTGGTATTAGATCAGAGGTCAAAATCCTCAACCCTCTTCCATTAGCAGGTCATGAGACAGTTTGTTCTGGTTACAGTTCTCATGGCTACCAACAAGTAGCCAAAGCCTGCAACCTCAGCAGAGGCAGATGAGTGCTTTCCTGCAAATATCAGTTTTGTAGAGCTTTCAACTCTGCTGTAGCAGCTCTCAGAATGCACCAAAAGAAATCCCAGCAGTCTGACAAAGAGTTGATTCTACCCTACCTAGGGAAGCTGCTGACCCACCAGCTTGCCTGCAGCCTAAAACCTCCAGGTCCTGGCAACTGTATATCATGCCCCTACTTTATATTCTGTAATCTGAAATCTCCAACATCAAGACAGGGAAAGTCCTTTAGCCTAATATATAGAAACAAACATGGGGTATCATAACAAAATGAAGAGACAGAGAAATTTACCCCTAGCGATGGATCAAAACAAAACCCCAAAGGAAAATCTACGTGTAACAGAATTAAATAAACTACTTGAAGATTTCAAAAGAAGAATCCTGATGAGTCTCAGTGAAATTAGGGAAACAATTGATGAACAAAGTAAGATCTACAACAAAGACAGAAAAAATATGAGAAAGTTCCAAACAATTCATCACACTAAAGAACTCAACAGAGGAACACAATAGTAGACTGAAAGAAGCTTCTAGTTGAATCAGTGAGCTAGAAAATAGGACAGTAGAAACCACCTAAGCAAAACAGCAAAGGGAAAAAAGAATTTAAAAAATGAAGATAGCACACAAGACTTATGAGATAACATCAAGAGGAATAAAATTTGCAACATAGGGGTTCCAGAAAAAGAGAGAGAGAGGCGGGCAGAAACTTTAATGGAAGAAATAATAGCTGAGAATGTCCCTAACCTGGAGAAGGTAATGGGCATCCAGATCCAGAAAGTTCAAAGAGTTACAAACAAAAGAAACCCAAACAGACACATACCAGGATATACTATAATAAAAATATTTAAAAAATCAAGATAAAGAGAGAATCTTAAAGGCAACTAGAGAAAAAACAAGTTATATTCAAAGGAGCCCCCATAAGACTGTCATCAGATTTCTCAGCTGAAACTTTAATGGCCAGAAAGAATGGCATGATTTATTCAAAGTGCTAAAAGAAAAGAACTTCCAACCAAGAGTAATCTATCCTGCTAGGTTTTTATGACTTACAATTGAAGGAATGATAAAGGAATTTACAGGCAGCAAAAGTTAAAGGAATCATCATGACAAATTAGCCTTGAAAGAAGTAAAGGGATTTCTATAAAATTAATGAAACCCCACTTAGAAGCAGCAAGATACCAAAAATATAAATTGTGGGAGAACAGCATAACAAACTGAATTGTTAGAATGAGCTTGAGATTAATTTGCCTTCAATTTAAAATAGGTTATAAGCAAAACAATGATGTATCTCATATGTATGAAAATGGTTATTATCCAAAAGACTTAAAAAGTATTATTGAGGATATAGAGAAAAGGAAACCTTATGCACTATTCGGGGGAGCATAAATTGGAGCAACCATTGTAGAAGGTAGGATGGAGATTCTTCAAGATAATTGAAAATCCAAATTTTGTATGATTCCAACGTTCCACTGCTGGGCATTTTAGGTAAATCAGAAAACACTAATCTGAACAGACATATTCATCTTTATGTTTAATCCAGCATTATTTACAATAGTCATGAGGTTGATGTAACCTGTGTGCCCATTGCTATATGAGTGGATAAAAAATGTGATACAATGGAATATGACACAACTATTTGAAAAACAGGAAATCCTGACATTCGGAACAAGATGGGCAGACCTTAGTAAAATAAGTCAGAAGGAAAAGTCAAATATCACGTGATTTTGCTTGTATGTGCTACAGAGAGGAACCAAATAATGAACCAAATCAAAGATAGACTTTTAGTCTATAGGACTAAGTTAATGGCTACAAGAATGGAAGAGGGATAGGGGGCAAGTTGAGTAGAAGAGATTGATTATATGTGAAAGCTGAAATTGCATGGTTGGTTGTAGATTTATTGCATTATATACATATGCTGATTTGTTGACTTAAGACAATGTATACCTTAAGCCGATATAATATTATGATGTAATGGTCCTTTAATACATTTAAAGAATAATGTTTTTGAAAGAATATGTGATATATTTCTTCAAAATTATATTTGCATGTAAATGGCATACATTATCTTTAATATATATTTAAAATATATTTTACTATATATGTAAAGATATATTTAGAGTATTACCTATGCATACAATAAATCAGTAAGAATAAATAACTTAATTTGTTTACAGTGTTTCCCTATAGTGAGGGGTAATAGGACAGGGAAATTTTCTTTTTTATAGTTTTACATGAAAAAGCTTATTTCTACTTTTAAATCAGTTATTGCTTCTGCCATTGCAAAATAAATTGGTATAAATTAGATTTAAGGGAAATTGTAAATAGTGATAGATGAGCAAAAGCAAGGAAGACTGAAAGAATTCAAGGCACTGGTTAACAGCTTGCTCTCTTCAACAGAGTGGGATGGGAGAGGGTGGCTATGATGGCCCTTGAAGGGACTCTGTGAGGGTGACTCAAGTTAGAGTGACATGGTGGAAAGTCAGCAAATTCACAAAGATGTTACACACAAAGAGACAGGAAAAGATTTCATGAAATCATAGATCTATAAGCAAGAACTGGTTATGATTGCCTATATCAAAATGCTGCAAAAAGCTATCTTCTCTTTAATAACACAAGCCAGACTGGACTTATTAAATAAAACAAAGCAAGTAAACAAGGCACACCCTTCTGACTCAGGCAGCTAAGATCAGGACATGTAAAGCCCAAGGTCCTGTGGTTCAGAACCCAGGTCTGGCAAAACAATAAAGAAACCAAAACCAAAACCAAACCAAACATACAAAGCAAACAAACAAACAAAACTCTTTAATGATTGATTGTTGAACGACCAGTATGTATTAATCACTGTTCCAGGCTGCTGGGGACTGCACAACTTTCCCCCTTTGTCTCCATCTTGCATTACCAAAGCTTTTGTGTTATTTGTCAAAGTGTCTTCAGTATTGGAATTGACAGTCCGGTGCAAAGCAAATACCTTACTTCAGATTTCATTGCCCTATAGAATCCTCAAAAATTGTTATCGAATCCCTTAACATTTAACAGGACTCTTACTGGAGGTGAGTTTTGGAACTTTTCTGTTTCTACCATGACCTAGGTAAGGCTAACACTGAACTCAATATATTGTCATGAAATGACATATTTGCCTTCCTGGATTTTCTGAGTTAAGGAAACATGCCTGTAAATTCCCAGTGCTTAGCACATCATCTGTCATCCTATAGTACACAATAGCAGTCAACTGAAGAAATGCATTAATTAGCAACTCAAAGGAAATTAAAAATGCTTTGGTGAGATGTTAATGTCTACAATCATTTTGCAAACTGTTACTCAAGGGTAATTACACACAAGGCCCAAGTGAGACCCAGCCTCTTCTTGAGGGTGGAGAACTTGGACTTTCTCTTTAGTACTCCTATAAAACAATGAACTTACTTAGCACATAGCAAGACTAACATAAATGTTTGCAGATATGAATAGAAAGTAATATATTCTGTTCACCAAAAAAGACATTCTGGGTCATTAAGAGAAAAATCTTTATTACATGGTCTAAATGCCTATTTGTCACTAGAAGCTCTCTAAAGTGGGCGATCTGTTGCACCAGAGAATGCAACACAGCACAGACAGGCTCTTCACTGCACTGTCTTTCATAAGGGTAGAATACTTGCTCAACTGATGAACCAATTTACCAACAGTCAGTCCTAAATAATATTTCCTGCAAAGGTGGGGAATTAGAATACGATGTGACTGAAAAGGGATAAATATAGGAAGAACTGCCTTACAGTAAAACTGAAACATTTCCCCTTTGCCTTCAATACAATCTTCCCTTTTAGCAACCTCATTCCTCATTTCAGTTCATGATTCTTTTTGCCCTCAATCCCAGGTACTGACTATTCTTTCATGGTCTCCTTTTGAAAAGTAGATGAAATGAGATCAAACACTTACTTGTACAGATATACACATCTTAAGGTTCATTACAGCATTATCTACAATAACCAAGAACTGGAAACAATATAAAGGCCCATCAATAGATGAATGGATAAAAAAAAAAGATGTGGTATACTTATATAGTGGAATATTATGCAGCTATCAAAAAGATGAAACCTTGTCATTCATGGCAACATGGATGGACCTGGAGGGGATGATTCTTAGTGAGATAAATCAGAAGGACGAAGACAGACATAATATTTTATTGCTGAAATGTGATATATAGAGACAGCAAGCAAATGAATGAACTAAATTAAAAGACTTAAAAACCTAAATAAAACAACAGATTTTAGACAAAAAAAGGTAAAAAAAGGTTGTAGGAAGGGAAAGGAGTGGGGACAAATGGGGTGGAGGGGATACATTTAAAGGTAAAATCAAAAACTGAAACAGTGGTGAATTTAAAATATTGTATACAGATTTTGATCTGCTGTGGTGTATGCCTTAAAACTAATGTTATAATGTAACAGCCTTCAATAAAATCAATTTAAAAAGATATTAAATATGATAGGGATCTAGCATTGTGCTATCTGAGACAATATTCAGAAACCACATGTGGCTTTTTACATTTGAATTTAACGTAATTAAAATGAAACAAAATGGAAAAATTTTGTTCCTCAGTTTCACTAGCTATGTTCAATACACACCTGTGGCTAGTGGCTGCCACATTGGACATAACGGCTCTGAAACATTTTCATCATTACAGAATCCAGCAAATTAGTGTGCATCCTTGTAAAGTACTATACTGCACATTTTTGAACATATGAATGAATAAATTTAATTTAACATATTAGAATCTTGACACTGAAAGATTGCCTGGAAATTTCCAGAATCTCCACTTTCGTGAATAACTCTTTGATCATAGTTTTAAAAACAGTACAATTGATCCTTGAACAACATGAATTTCAACTGCATGGGACCACTGATGCAGAGATTTTTTTTTGTATGCATGACTTCTACAATCATATACTTAAGCAACCTCAGGTGCCAGTTGGTTGAGTACAACACTGTGGAGAGCTGATTATAAGGGATGTGTTCATTCATGGATTTTTCATATCTGCATGGGTGGGAAGACCTGAAACCAATCTTCCATGAAAACTAAGGAATGACTATCTAAGTTTTGGGGGAATCAAAAGCTACACTTATAATTTTAACTGCTTGGTGGGGATCAGCACCCCTAACAGCAGCATTATCAATTGTATTAGGAAATATAAATACACTACTTTCAAAAGATTTTGTGGGAAGATTAAATAAACTATATGAAACTATAAAGACTTTGCCATTTTCCAAAATAAGTTAACTCTGTGAATTTGGCCAATATATTTTATCTGATAGAATTGTACTTAAAATCTGGACTGTTTATTTCTGGGATTCTAATAAAAACAATTATCTGCAAATGCATATTTTTGCATCAAGTTTCTTGAACTTTCTCCTGAAAGATTTTACATAAGGAAAGAACTCACCCTTTTTCCTCCAGAAGGGCTCTTTATAATAAACAATACACTTGATTACTGAACCCAAAGGCACACGAGAGATCAGCTGGTTTCTCAGCATTGGCAGAGGAGGATTGAAATGAATCTTCATGCCCAGAGTTGGAGGAACAGCGCTAATAACATACTTAGCCTGAAAGAGGAACAATGTGGTTAAATATTGTTGAATGGTTGTTTTTATTCTTTTTCTTAATGTTTCTCCCTTATTTTACCCTTGTTCCGGATTTAGTGTCTTTTTAATAGAGAAGGTGGAAGGATCTTGGTAAAACCAAAATGAGTCTTTATTGTTCCTTGGTTCAAAAACTTCTCTCTCACACTTGGAGTGAAACACAAGTTCTTTACAGTCACCTCCAAGATCATACATGAAATGGACCCCTATTACATCTCTGATTTTACCTTACCTTTTGTCTTCCCCTTACTTATCATACCTCAACCACTTTGACCACCTTGTTGTTCTTTCATTATGCCACGATTGCCCTCAGGGCCCTTGCACTGGCTATTCCCTCTACCTGGAACACTTCCCCCAAAAGCTACATGACTCAATACCTCATCTTTATTGGTTCTGTGCTCAAATATCACCTTCATAGTGAGGCCTTCTCTGACGACCTTATTCAAAATTATATCACCAATTGTCTCACTCTACCTTCTGGCACACTCTCTCCCATTTCCCTGGTGATTTCTTGCACAATACATATCACCATCTAGCATACTTTATGTTTTAGATGCCTTGCTCCTTCATGTAGAATGTAAGCCACATGAGGGCAGAAATCTTATCTATTTTGTTTATTGTTGTGTTTGCAACTCTTAAAATAATGCCAGGCACATAGGATGCACTTGATTATTTACTATAGAAAATTTTTCTTTAGTTTTCTATTTATGTGGTAGCCCAACAAAGGGAATTGATAATCTATATTTTTATAAATCTGTCCCATCCCCAAATATGCTGGTTGCCTTTCCCTTTTTTTTTTTCAGATAGAGGTTACATTTCCACTTTGGCAGAGATCGTCTATGAAGTCTGAACTATATTCTTGACTTTATTTAAGCTTTGGTTATATTTGGGACTTTGACCTCTAGTTTAAGGCCTATGGTTACCTCATATATTTCATGATTTAGGGTCTCCACAAGGACAGTTTCTCCTGTCTGGTCAATGTGGGTCACAGGTCTCTCCAGTTTCACGCAGTCCCCAAGGAGATCCATTATCCTTTCACTCACTTGACCAGATCCACCTATAAATTTCCTCTCCTGGAAAATGAAAAGAATTCCAGTGGTGAGTAAAAATATATAAATGGGAATAAGCTACAAAGTTGTTAGTTTTTCTTTTACCTATATGTGGAATGTATAAAATTTCATTTTGCTGTTGTGAATAGTGTCTTTCATCGTTGTTTTCTAACTAGGGTTTGCTGACTTTTGACATAATCACAAGTTTTCTAATATCCACCTTCTAGATTATGCTCTTGCAGATTCTCAGGTTCCAACTACAGCTGGTCATTCTCAGTCTGACCCCCATTTCCCACCTATATGGCCACCTCCACTGCTCTGTGTCCTACCTCCATCCTTTAGTTGCTTGACTGGGTTTTGTGAAGTTCTAGCTAGAACTGAGCCCCTGCTTGCCTGAGCATGTCTAACCCTGTTTTCCCCTTTTTGTTACTCCAGCTCAGAACCACCCTGGCCCACTAACCCTCACTCCTGCTGCAGGCTGATCCCCTCATCCTGGGTCAGATGCCTACTTCTTCTGTGGCCAGAGATCATTTCACATCACTGAATCCCATGTCCCAAACCCTGCTAAAACTTCCAAAGTTTCTGCATGATTGTGCACACAGAAGAGCTCACTGCCTCCTAAATTTTCAGTTCAGATATTTTTTAAATACTTTTTAAAACAAGTCTGTGAAGAAGAAGAAAATGAAGATGAGGAAAAAGAGTGGGAGAAGAAAGAGAAGGAGGAGGAGGAGGAAGGGACATAACTATCAAGCAGAAAAAAAACTACTTACTACCGGTATATAAGAACTCAAACCCTCTAACTACTGTGCCCATCACAGTGCTTTTATACACTACTGGGGCTCAGAAAAAAGGGAATGAACAAATGAGTAAATTTTTAAATTCTGTGTGGTTGTGTTTAAATTTGTCATTTATTTCTGACTTGCTTTTTTGACCTTTATGTGTTGTACTCAAGCTATATTAATCAGATGGTCTCCTATGAACTTATCAAATAACATATATTATTGGCAATATATACCAATGGAAAAACGCAAATTTCAAAAGTACATAGAGACAGGACTAATTTTAAAGCTACATTGGTCTTGGAGTTCTCATATTGCGTACCTTAACCCAGACTGTCCCTTACAAAAATCACTTTGAGCTTCCATGATAATACTCTAAAGGACAAAAGTCCATCTCATGACTCATCTGTTCAAGATTGAAGGATGATGCCAATCTTTCATTTAAGCAGTGATAATTTTCTGTAATAATGGTGAGATAATGGATGAGTACCTGCCCTCCATTGGTTGTCGAGATGATCCTGGTTGTGCCCCCACACTGTTTCACATACCACAGGAACCAGAGAGCAGAGACCTCATGGGTCTCTGCAGTGACACACAGGTTCACAAAAAGAATGGCAAGCTGCTTTGCAGATCTGCTCAGAAAGAAATGAGAACAATATTGGCAAACCTAGAAGAGCATCTTCATTCTCTGGAAAATATTCAAGTAATAATAAATTTAGTTGATCAAGTTTAGTAAAATTTGACAAGTTGCAGAAAACTGTCACTTGAATTCAATATTATAAAATTTGACATGAAATATTTTGGAAATATTAGATTTATTTTTTATTTAACTATCTTATTCAGAATCAGCTCTTATTCTATATCTTGTACTATCATGGTTTCTCCCCTCACACCTGCTGCTATTCTAATGATCCCCGTCTCAGTAAAAGCATCACTATTCATCCAATTGTTAACACCAGTACTCTAGAAATCAACCTTAAGTTCTCCCTTTCCATCACTCTCTTCCCATTCAATCTATCAGGATTTCCTGATGCCTATCACCATTTTACTCAACCTGCATCATCATCAATTTAGTATCATCTTTTACTAGACACATTGTAATTGTTTCTTCCAGATTGGGCTCTCTGCCTCCACTCATCCTCACCTGGTATCTCTTCACCACTCAAAGTCAAGTTTTTTACCTCCCTCTCCACCATGATGTTCTTTCTAAAATGTAAGTTAAGGGATTACATTCCTGTGCCTAAAACTCCTCTAGTGACTTTCTATCAAAACTAGAATAAGATTTAGAACTTTTGCCTTGGTATCCAAGTCCTAAATAATCTAGCCTACTTTTTCTATCTTATCCTGTACCCTCCCCTACTTATTCAATTGTCTCCTCAGAAAAATGAACTCATATGTCTATGCACATGAGAACAAACTTTCATGTCCCAGCACCCTGGTATTCTCTATCGTTTTATCATAGTATAGTACCTTTAGAAATCTTTTTATATATGAAATTATCTTGATTATTGGTTTATTACTTTTTTATTTCTGTTGCCCCCACTAGAATATCAACCAAATGAGAATTAGAATCTTTCATTTCTTGTCTATTTGTTTACTACAGTGTTCATTTTACTAAAACAGTGTCTGGCACATACCAAGCATGCAATAATTACTTGGATGGCTAAATGAATGCCTGGTTAATGAGAAATATCAAACAATATTTTGTAATAATTCATAACACACAAAGGATATGTTAGGTGCTATACCAAGTGCAACACCAATCATAGTTTATTCAGTTATTTTATTGTCTAACGAAAAAACAAGCCCAAAGTATGAATGAGGGGAAAGAATTTAATAAGGTATAGGTAGATGAACTTTTGCTTGGATTTGGCAGGTAAACAGAGAGAGGTTATATCTTATTTAGAAATACACCAGAAAAAATTAATGATCTCATGAAGTTCAGTGACTCAGTTACATACAGTACACTCTAAAATTAACTAGCAGTAATAGGTACTTCAGGATATCTTTGATAAGGATTAATCTCCTTTTTGACTGTGGCATAAAGTTTTCATACTGTCAATCTGTTTATATATGAGACAGAATTTTCCACCTGCTAGTGCTGACAATGAGTGGGATAAATAATATGGTCTTCCATTTATTGAACACTTTCATAACTCCATGGTCTTTAAACCTATCATTTTATTGAATTAACAGCTATAAAATAACAATTTTTCCTGGTTCACAAACTCCAAAAGTGCATACAGTAAATAGCACACCTTCAAATCAGATCACACCTGATTCAAATCTCATGCTTTTAATACCTCAAAATGCTTTATACTTATCTGACAACCTTGAAAGTGCAACAACTCACCTAGAAGCACCTGTATACTCTAGTGTACCCTGACATGACCTAACACACACACAATAGTAAATGACATTGTTTGTAACCATGACAACCCAACAGCACTTTTGAGACAATCCCCATAATTTAGCCTGAAAATAGTATAATACATGTATGTGTATATATATGTATATATATACATATATACATATATATATTGAAGTGACTAATTAACTCTGTTTTACAAAATTCTTTATGATAGCTGAAAGGATGAAAATTGCTGACTTGCTTGCAGTGAAAATTTGTGACATTTAACACAAACATCCAGAAATAGGCTTGAAATATTATTTCATAGTAAAAACATCATTTACTATTTCCTGATGTCCTGTTTCTTTTGTTTTTTATTTTATGTGAGCTCAGGTATCATAAGGCAAAGGGCATAATAAACAACTAAAAGTTAATGTTGGCCAAGTTAGACAGCCAGTATTAAACAAAATACTGCTGTGATTCTAGTTCTTATTGCTGCCATTTTGGTGGGTAAGAAATAATCCTCATTTGAAATGCAGGGAGATCTGAAGTAATTGCCTCTGGAGGATCAGGATTTCTTAATCTTTTATTTGATTTGTTCTCAGATCTTTAGTGAGGAAAGATATCAAAGGAAAGTCAAGGAAGCTAGTACAATAATACTTTTGTATTCTTTGCCTGTTGACTTTTTAACATGTTATTATATTTTATACTTGAAAAAAATATACACATCATGTAAAATTTGGAAAATTCATAAAATATAAAATTGAGAGTTCGAATATCTTCCATATTTCTGCCCCCAAGAAATAATCACGAGACTCATTTGGGTGATTTTTTTTCTATTTATAGGCTTTTAACAGTGTATTTACATGGCTGTAATCACATTCTAAATTTGTGTTTCTGAAAAGCAAGATGACAGAAAGAACAATAAACAATAGTTTTTGAATATATGATTGTGTTTACATTTGAATAACAACTGGTTGTATATTCTGGGAAGTACTCCTTGAAACCAGGAAATGATACCATGTCTCTCTTGCTTGACAAGAGTTACAAAAATTACCCTGTGTTCATATATTCCTAGTATTTCAGAATACTTTTCTTTTTTACCAGCCAACAGCCTAGAGTATTCACTAAGGGGAAGACTAGACCAAGGACTGTGGTGGAAAAAGTTAGAACTCTATGTTCCTATAGGAATATAATTAATCTTATCTTTAAGGAGATTCAAAGCTCTCTAAGGATAAAAGAACTAACTGAATTTATTAAAAACTTTTCATAACATATGTTAGAAAACAAATGCAGATCGCTAAATACTATATTTTGAAAATCTAATGTAGAGAATTTAAAAATAAATGCTGAAATTTTATTAGAATTAAATTATATTGCAAAGTACATTGTAAAAAGTGATAAATAGTGTAAGTGTTCAAAAAGATATAATCAATAATAGACATCGGTTTTAAGGTAATACAAATATTTTATACTCAAGAATTAGTTACTTTCAAAGATTGAAGACATAGGAAAAGTACAAAAATGTCTGTCACAGAGGATACAATAATAATGTGAAAATAACCAAAATGTCCAATAGGATAATAACAGTTAAATACATTGTGATTTTCACCTTCCATGGTATAACCTGCAACTATGAAACATGAAGTTTGATGAAGCATTTTTAATGACATGGATAAATGTTTGTAAGGCAATATTAAGTATTAAAACATTTTGATGGATGTCAATTGATTTTGCAGTACATATATAGTTTCCTTTTCAGAAATGAGTATACATCATGCTGTACATACACAATAACAGTTTTTCCACGTATTCAAAATTTGATTATTGAAGTCATGAAATTTTTATAACATCTTTTTAAAAGATTTCGGAGGATTCTATTTGTCAGATGTCCCATAATTAATCTAACCTGTCTTCTATTATTGAACATTTATCTTCTCTCCTTACAAAATAATACCTTGAGTGGGAGATGGAAAAATGTGAAGAGATTAAAAAAGTAAAAATTTACAGTTATAAAATAAATAACTTACGGCAGCTATAGTTAATAACACTGTGCTGCATATTTGAAAGTTGCTAAGAGAATGGATCTTAAATGTTCTCATGATGAAAAAAATTAATAACTGTGTTGTTATGAATGTTTATTAGACATATTGTGGTGATTATTTTGCAATATATATATTATATGCATATGCATTTTGTCATACACCTGAAACTAATATTATGGTATATATCAATTATTTCACAATAAAAATACTTTGAATTGCTCTCTCTTTCTCTTTCTCCTTTGTTCCTTCTCTGTATAAATTTCTCCATCACTTTTCTCTCTTATTTAAGTTAAATTATGAGAAGTTGAATTTATATATCAAGAGGTATGTGAATTTAATGTCTTTTGATTATTTACACATCTTAGATACAGATATTCCTAAAACCTTTTTATTTTAGCTGTCAGTGTTTCAGCTTCCCTTCCCAATGCCTTGAGAACAAAGACATCAAACCAGATCCAAACGTATTCCCAACTAATGCTCTTTATTATGGGACAATATTGTCCTTGAACTTGACTTCCAATTTTCATACTATGTTTAGCAGAACCTCACCAGGTACTTACATTGGAAACTTTATAATTCTTTTCTTTTCACCTGCTGTCCAAGAACAGTGAGGTTTCTTTGTCTACCTATACAGCCTCCACAGCAATTTATATATAGTTCCCAGCTCTGGTAACCAGAATTTAATGTTTGACTCATAAATATTTGCTTTCAGTCTTACATCTTTCCCTAAAGAGGAGCAATCAGTCCAGTCATACATGTTTCTCTACAGTTGTGAGTTATCCAGAGAACTTCTCTAGATGTTCCTCTTCAGATCCTTGAATCGTTGCACCCTATCCCATAAGGCATTTCAAATACATATGCTAATACAGCATCTCTACAATTGACTACCATTGAAGAGTACAAACCTATTCCTACATCAACAACTTGATAAAATAGATATTTAAGCGGATGGCTTTTAAGCCACTCCAAGCAAAGAAAGTTGTACATTTGAGTCTGTTCTGGGATCTTTATTAGGGATCTGATGCAAAACTATTCCAAAGAAGAAGGTTTGATGTATAGAAATTTTTAGGATAGGACCCAGTTCCAATATTTTTCAGCATTACACCTGGCCAAATCATGTCTCATACTTACTGAGTGACATTGATAAATGAACCTGAAAGATGGTCATAATAAATGTCTCTGTCTAATTTTGACTCTTACTCAGTCCAGCAGAGTTTGTCCAGCAGCTCCTTCATTGTCATGCGGTCCCACTCTTCTGCAAGGGGTGCCTTCCATGGAGCTTCACTGGGAATCTACATTTAGATGAGGATTTAGAAGAGAAAAAACAAATGCAATTTTCCATATTAAATAATTATTTCAACAGTGCTAAAATGTTAACTTAATGAAGGAAAATGTAAGTTTTCCAAATTCCCTCAGCAGTGATATTTACTGCACACAGATTAGACAGTTGAATCAAATCATGTCTTAATTGGAGTTTCAGCATAAGCTTTGTGTATTTACATATAAGCTGAAGGTTTGGGCATGTTGATGACTAAATGATCTAGAAATCTTATTTTGCTATGTATTGATGGTTCTCTAAATTAGAAACATCATCCCAGGAAAGCTGAGTGATACACGATCTTCTCCCCATCAGTGGTAGTATAAATATAGAGTTCTGTTGGGCATCTCATTCTTTCAGAGATTAGAAAAAAGTTCATCCATTCACTTCACACACCTTTGCTGAGTTACTATGTACTTGACAATGTGTTAGGCATTGGTTACATGTTGTACCTTCTTTTTTTAAAGACTAAATTTATGATGAAAACTGCATATGTAGTCAACAAAACTTTAGGAATATTTACCTCATCTCCCATATCATCCATTGTCCTCCAAAGGTTGTTATGATCAAGGTAGGCAATTGGATTCCATACAGGTGGGAATGCACCCCTGAAGGCATGTGATTTACCCTGTGAAATAGAAGACATATATTCTTAATATTTTTATTGCTTTTGTTACATTGCTATATTCACTTAGGATATTAAAATGAGACTTCAGCTTGTATTTCATACCATACTCACCACCAGAGTGTTCTAGTGTTCTTTACTTCCACCTTGTTCCTTCCTTCCTTTCCTTTCCTTTCCTTTCCCCCTCCACTGCTAATCACAATTTGTGTCCTGTGAATGTTGTTGAGACTTTTCTGTCTGCCTGATTCGTTTCTGTATATTTCATATGTAAGTGAAACCATCATATACTTCTCTTTCATTTCTGGTTTATTTTGCTTGGCACCATCATTTCCGGTTCCATCCAAGTAGTTCCAAAGGGTACAATTTTGTCTTTTAAAATAGTTGCATAGAATTCCAATGAGTATATACACCACAACTTCTCTATCAAGTCATTCGTTGATGGGCATTTAGGTTGTTTATATGTCTTGGTTATTGTGAATTGTGATACTAGGAATACAGAGATGCAGATATTTTTTCTGATAAGTGTTTTTGCATTCTTTGGGCATATTCCTAGAAGGAGGATTGCTGGAGCAAATGGTAGCTCCATCTTTATTTTTAAAGGAATCTCCAAGCATTTTCAAAAAGGTTGCATTAATAAGGAAAGAAAAGGACATTAAAGGAATCCAAATAGGAAAATAATATAAAAAATTGCCATTGTTTGCAGATGACATTATTTAATACATAGAAAATCCTAAAGACTATACTGAAAAGTTGCTAGAAATAGTAAATGAGTATAGAAATGTGTCAGAATATAAAATCAATACACAAAAGTCAGTAGCATTCTTATATGCAAACAATGAACAAGAGGGAATAGAAATTAAGAAAGAAATTCCATTCACAACAATACCAAAAAAGACAAAATACCTGGGAATAAACTTAACCAAGGAGGTAAAAGATCTCTACAGTGAAAACTACAAGACCTTAACAAAAGAAATGGAAGATACAAATAAATAGAAGGCTATTCTGATTCTGTGCTCATGGATTGGAGGAATTAATATAGTTAAAATAGCTGTCCTACACAAAGAATTATACAGATTTAATGCAATTCCCATAAAAATTTCAGGAACATTTTTCAAGGAAATTTGACTAAAAATTTGAAACTTGTACAGAACTACAAAAGGCTATACTCAGAGAAAAGTACAGTGGAGGAATCACACTCCCTGACTTCAAGTTATACTATAAAACAATCATTATCAATGACAGTATTGGAACAAAAGCAGGCACAATGACTAGTGGAATAAAATTGAGAGCTCAGAAATAAAGCCACACCTATATGGACAGTTAATCTTTGACAAAGGAGTCAAGAGCATATAACAGAGGAAAGAAATTCTATTCAATAAGCGGTGCTGGAAAAACGGGACAGAACTCCACAAAAATGAGACTAAATTACTCATTAGTGCCACGTGCAAAAATTAAATCAAAATGTAACAAAGATCTGGGCACATAACTGAAACCATAAAATACATAGAAAATAATGTAGGGAAACCCTCCAGGACATCAATGTCAAATAAATGTTTGGTGTAGGGACACCTATGGCAAAAGAAACTAATGAAATTATGCAACAGGGACTAAATCAAACTAAAAAGCTTCTGTGCAATAAAAGAAACCACCACAGAAACAAAAAGCAACCTGCTGAATGGGAGTAGGTATTTACATAGTATATGTAAGGCAAGAGCTTAATCTCCAAAATATATGAGTTTATACATCTTACCACTAAAGAGAAGCACGCATTCAAAAAATGGGCAGAAGAACCAATAGACATCTAACTATAGAAAACATGTATATGGCCTACAGACACGTTAAAAAATTATCTACATCACTCTTTATTAGAGAAATTAAAATAAAAACCACAATGAAAAACAGCTTGCACCAATGAGAATAGCCTGCATCAAAAAGACCAGAAACAACAAGTGTAAGTGTCTGTAAACAAAATCCTATCATCAACACGTAATATAACTCAAGTGTTTTAGTGCCTTATCTTCTCAGAGCTCTCCTTCTCAACATAGACATTTCTGGCACAATTTCCCATTACCTAAATAAATTTGGTACTACAACAATTTAAAAAAGTTTCTCTCTTAAACTGGAAACTTTACCATGTAAAATTTAAATGCCAGTACAGGAGAGGGGTTATATAATGAAATTTCATTTTACAATGATAATCAGAAATATCTCAGCATAAAGATAATCTCTGAGACTGCAAAGAAGGAAAATTATAGCTATAAATATTATACAAGTTAAAAGGGGATGAGAAACCGATTGAAGGCATGAAATCATGCTGTAGAAAGAGTCACAAAACAGGACCAGATTTTATACAAGAATTAGGTATGCTAGGTCAACAAAAGAGTTTCCAGAGATCAGCTATATCAAGGAAGAAAGAAACGACAACTCAAGCCTCTCTCAGGATATATTCATATTACCTAGTTTTCCCAGCAGGGCAGGGATTCCTTGACACAGAGAAAATGGGCACATATTTCTCAAAGGACTAATAACAATACAAACTATAATTCACCTATGGGAGGTTTAACTTATTGATATCAGCTAAAGGATATTCATAAAATTCACTTTGGGTCAAATGTAAAACCTGAGTCAGAGGCAAGACTGCATTCTGACATCATCTTTCAACCAAATCAGAAAAACTCAATCTCCATAGTCAATAAAATTAACACAATAACTCTGAAATATTCAGGCAAGATTCATCTCATATTGATTTCATAGGCAGAAAAACTGAATTTGTGAAATGAGAAAAGATTTCATGTTTGTTTATTAATTCTGTGGTCATGTTGGTCTTCTCTCTCCAAGGTTATAAGGTACTCAGAGAAGAGTAATGATACAGGTTTACTTTTCTTCTTGAATTAATTAAGGTTCTTCATAGAAACAAAACCAATAGGAAGTGTGTATGTGCATTACATGTACAACTCTCTATGTGTATATACATGCATATATATATATATATTTTACATATATACATATATTTACATATATATGTCACAAGATGGGGATTTACCATGACCAGAACACGAGGACCCCAGGAGATATCAAAATCCCTCTCACCAGTGGCCTCTGCTGGGAATGTGGCCTGTCTGTGACCTGGGATTGTACCTCCTGGATCTGTCTCCTATGTCTTGCTATTAATGTCTGAGATTCTCAGGAAAACTTCCACATTTTCTGCCCAAATTCCAGTCTTGAAGGCTGAACTCTCAGGACTCAACACAGTGCTGGTTCTAGAGGTCCAACCATTCTGACTGGTGCAGAGATCACATAATAGAAAGTTCAGCATTCTAGGCAACACCATAGGCCTATACTCTACAGCCATATACCCTATCATAAGGCCATTACATTAGAGCAAGGAAGAAAAGTTGTTTAGCTTAACCCATGCTAATGAATACTGACTACCAAACAGAACAAAGAGACAAACATATGCCAAATGATGACAGAAAAAAAAAGGAAAAATCTGAGCTCAACAGAATTAAGTAAGCTACCTGAAGAAGATTTTAAAGAAACAGTTGTAATAATGGTCACTGAAATCAGGAGAACAATAGAGGACTAAAAAATAGAACTATAATTAAGACTGAGAAAATTCCAATCAATTTATAAAGAACACAAAAATTGAACTAAAGAATACAATAGAGCAGTTCAACAGCAGACTGGAAGAATATTCCAACAAATCAGTGAGGTTTAGAAAATAGGGCAGTGGAATGCACCCAAGCAGAACAGCGAAGATTGAAAAAAAAAAGCGAGAGAGAGAATTAAAAGAAATGAAGACAGCATGCAAGACTTCTGGGATAACATCAAGAGGAAAAAAAAATTCACATCATAGGGGTCCCAGAAGTCAAAGAGAGAAAATTTCAGAAACCTTATCTGAAGAAATAACAGCTCAGAATTTCTTTAACCTGGGGAAGAAAACAGGCATCCATATCTAAGAAGACTGATGAGTTCCTAACAAAAGAAACCCAAACAGACATACACAAAGACACATTATCATTGGCCTGACAAAAAGTAAAGAGGGAAAATTTTAAAAGCAAGCCAGTAGATAGAAGGAAATAATAAAATTCAAGCAGAAACTTCAGACTTTATTTAAACTTCACCAGTTTGTTGACTAATGTACTTTTTCTGTGTTCCAGGATTCATACAAGATAACACATTACATTCACTCAACAAGTATCTTTTGTCTTCTCTGATCTGTGACAATTTTTAGTCTTTCCTTCTTTTTCCATACCTTGACAGTTCTGAAGAATACTGATCAGGTATTTTGTATAATGTTCCTCTATTGGATCTGTCTGAAGCTGTCATTTGTTTGTTTTTCATATTTAGATGGGAGTTGTGGGCTTGGGGGAACAATACAACAAAGATAAGGTGCCTTTCTCATTATATCACCTCATGAATTACCACTGATGATGTGAACTTTGATCTCTTGGTTAAGGTGGTGTTTGCCAGTATTTTCCATTGTGACATTACTTTTTTTTCCATTCCATGTTTTATTCTTTAGAAGTTCAGTCCATTCTCAAGAAGAGATGTTGGGAATTAAACTCCACTTTCCTGAGGCAGATTAGTCACCTAAATTTTTTAAATTCTTCTCCAAGGAACATGGGCCTCATTTCCCCATACTAGTTATCTATATCAGTATGGGAGGGTGTGTTTGTGTGTGTGTGTGTGTGTGTGTGTATGTGTGTGTGTGTGGTGTGTATGCTTGTTTATAATACTTTGGATTACAATATAATACAACATTATTTAATTTTTTGTTCAAGTTGTTTCTACCGGTGGCCATTGGGAGGTCCTACAGTTTGTTATTATGTTCCCATGACATGTTTCCATGCTTTTGTTTTGTGAGCATGACCTTCATGTACAACATTAGAAGATTCTCCAGATTCACTTCTATTGTTTTTGTCTCATCCCTAGGATCTACCATTTTTTCAAGGATCCTTTGTTCCTTTTAATCAAAAGAATAGCATGTAGAAGTAACTTCTAACTGCTAGGTATATGCTGGATTTTTAAAAGACAGCTTTATTGGGATATAGTTCATATACCACACCACTTTCAAGCTGACTATTTTAAACCTCTATTTATGCCTCCATCAGAGCTCAGTACATAGAACTTACTTAGCAGAAACTTGTAGATTGATCGACAGGATCAGTTTCCACAAAATATTTGTGAAACCCCATTCTAACTTTGCCTCTCCTAATCTAATTGATACAGATCAAGTAATGTGCTTAATCTTTTTGAACCTCAGATACTAATCTTTCCAATTCAACACCTATTGGCCCCATCGTCTTCATTCAGGAAGTATACCCAGATTACTATAACCAGCTAGATTAGATGCCCTTTTCATTTTCCCCAGAGTTCTCTTTTTACCTTTCACTGACACAACTACATTGCACTAGCTTCACGAATTTATCATTCTGTGTCACCCATTGAACTCTTAAGTTTCAAGACCATGAATTTTGTAACCAGCCTATTTGGGTCGTCATGGTTTTGTCACTCACTAACTGTATTAAACTGCTTAACCTCTCTGTGATTCAGTTGACTCTTGTGTAAAATAAGATGACAGTAAATACCACACATATATACTGGGATGATGAAATGATTTTATCCATGTAAGTCTCTTTAAACAGTGACTGGCATGCTGTAAGATCTCAATAAATGTTGTTGCTGCTATTACTGCAGCTACTCCTATTGTAATTACAATCTTTATATGTCAAGGACTTATTGGCCTAGATTACTTGGTACATGGTTAAGTTCAAAACAGATATTTGATATCATCTCAACTATGTAATTTTGAACTTATTTACTTGATACACAGTATCTTGAATTCTAAAATAACCTTTATATACATAGGTTTTGTTTTAGTCCATTTGGGCTGTCTTAACAAAATACCATAGACTGGGTGACTTGTAAACAAGAGAAACTTATTTCTCACAGTTCTGGAAGTTGGAAAGTCTGAGATCAAGGTGCCAACAGATTTGGTGTCTGGTGAGAACCAATTTTCTGGCACATAAATGGATATCTTCTCTTTTATAACAATACTTACATGTCTACTTTATAAAGACACTGATCTCATCCATGAGGATTCTGCTCTCATGGCTTAAACTCCTATGAAATACCCCATTTCCTAATACCACAACATTAGGGGTAACACAAATTTTGTGGAGGCACAAACATTCAATCGTCATAGCAAGTTCTCTGTGCTATTATTATTCTCTTTGTTTTTAAGTCTCCCATTAAGACCAGACTCACCCTTGGCTTCTGAATCTCTCTACCAGAAAAGGTATGCCAATTCCTGCCCTCCTTCCCACTACCCGACTGGGATGCGCTTATACAAGGAGGTTGAGGGATGGAAATCCAATACTGAAGAATCACGTCAGACTACCTACCCAAGAGAGTGTGTCCAAGACTGGAATAAGAAGGTATCTCCCTTGACTCTTCAGTGTGGTATTGTGCCCACAGGTAGAGGTGACAAGAAATAGATAAAATCACAGGTATATTGAATAGCTGCTCCTTAAATAGGAAGACTGGCACATTAAAAAATAACTCTGAGGACTAAGACAGAGGGGAAGAAATTAGAAATAAGCCAAATAATTTAGTTATTAAGGTTTTTGTGCTTGTTTGCTTTCATGAACAGTTTTTCCAGACATCACCAGCACGTGACTTGAGGAAGCATGTGAGCTCAGCAGATTTGGTTAATCCATAGTCTGCTCTGTCACTGCCAGGGTCTAAATGAAGAGCTATTACAATTCCTGGGAACATAAAGACCATTGCATCAAAAACTGAGCACTTTAATTTGACGCATGGGGCATGACCTGGGAAAAGGTGAAGAATAACTTTTGGATGAGGATAGTTATCTGGCAAACCATGACCTACATAGGAAGCTACACCATCGATGGCAACCTGTTCCTCCATTCACATTAACTCAAGGACACATGGTGAGATGGATACTTCACCATCTCTCTCTTCTTTCCTACGGATAAGGTCTTTGTATAGCATAGGTTATATGGAAGTTATGTAATAGGGATAGAGGGAGATCCCTTCTAAGACTCCTTTGGTAGATCCCAACTCAGTAACCCAATTGAATATTACCCAATTGAATGATCTCTCTCTCTCTGTCTGTGTCTCTCTCTGTCTCTCTGTGTCTGTCTCTGTCTCTCTGTCTCTGTCTCTCTCTGTCTCTATCTATGTCTGTCTGTCTGTCTGTCTGTCTGTCTTTCTCTCTCTCTCTCTTCCCCTCTCTTACTCTCTCCCTGTGACTCTCTCTTCCCCCATCTCTCTCAAGCATAGTGGATGCTTCCCAAGCATCAGTATGGTCCCAAGCATAGCAGGGCTTCCCAAATATCAATCATTCCAGCAAAGCAAAAGGTCAGAGATCAGCTGCTAAAGCCTTCCAAATTCAGGAACATTATTAGAAAGGATGTGTGTTCAGAATTCAAAATCATAGTGAAACGTGACCATCACAAAGAGTTTCATGTAAGTAAATGGAAATCAACCCATATGTAAACAACACTGTGATGAAGAATAAATCACCGTTATCCTTTTATGTACTCATTTGCTGACAGTCCTCACTGTCTTATCTCCAAGTAGGTAACAGTTTAGCCATATTCATAAAAATCAATTAATCTTTCATAAGATAAGAGAAAGAGTCCAATAAACACAGAGAAGAGCAATTATTAGTCCCATAAAAATCTCAAATCTTCAAGCTTCAGAGAATAAGTAAGGGAGAAAGGGGCTATGTCAATTTATTTTACACAACAAATCACCAAGTGTTCTTCCCCATTGTTACATAGGACATTTTTAATTTTGTCCTCACAACAGCCCTCTAAGGGAAGACCAGCAGAAATTATTTCATGCTTTTATAGATAAAATAAATCTCAGATAGTTTAAGTGACTGATTTGGGATCTTATAGCTGGAACTGGAAGTTCAAGCTATTTACTGTAGCTGTCGATGTCACAAATAGTTGTATGTAAGAGATGAAGAATGTATGGCAGATTATCATGAACCATCTATTAACTAGTAAGAATATACTGGTGACTAATAATCCCAATCTCTGTGATACAAATTAAGTAGACATATGTAACCAGCATCACAAGGGTGGGGTACCACCACCGAGATCCTTGGATTTGAGAATAAGGGGCTTTGTGCTAGGAGCTCTGTGAAAGAAACAATTGAGGAAATTTAGTGGCAAACAGATGGTATATAGGAGTTCACAACAGCCCTGAGCTCTTTAGGATCACATGCTTATGTGTATAATTGTATATGACAAATCATGCATATATACACATACATATGCATATATAAATATCTTTTATCCATTGTAGAAATGTTAGATGACAAATTAAAAATATATAGACTATAAATACAGAAATATAAGCACTCATAATCTCACTGAGCAGGAAACTATGATGGTTATTAACATTTCAGTATGTTTTTCCATCATTTTATACATTCTACCATTGAGGTTTCATTGTATATACAATTATTTTCTTGCTATTTTTCAGACAATTTTGTGTCCTAAACACTTCCCATATCATTCATTTACTTGTTAAGCATACTTTTGTTGATTATTACATAATATTCCATGAAATACAGGCACCATAAATTCTCAAAATGTGGTCCAAGGACTCCTTCAGGGTCCCTAAAGCATATTCAGGGAGCCTATGATTGTCTTCCTTTTCCAGCCACACTGAAAGATATATTTAATTTATTTCAACCAAAACAACATGTTGTGATGTGCATCCACCATCCTATATCAAATCAGATGTGAGAAAGATATGTAAAAATTTAAATCAATGCCACTCATCTTTTTGTTTTAGAAACTTTTCATAAAAATATGTTATGTTAACTTAGAGTAGGTTTTCTATTTCAGTGAATGAATAAATATTGCAAAATTATCAATTTCAATTCCTAATGTGGTAAATACAGATATAGCCACATGAGCAAAGTTACTTGAGGGTCTCAATTTTAGGAATACAAAAGTTTGAGAAACACTGGCATAGAACTGCATGAAAAGAGATACAGGACGCCTTTTAAGAGGTCAGCAAAACTCAAAGATACTCTGAAACTTGATAGCTGTGTGACTACAAGCAAATTGGTCAACATTTGTGTTCTTTTACCTTTAAACATGGAATAATGATATCCCTCTCACAGGGTTATTGTAAGAATTTGCCAAGATTATGCATAGCAAACAGGATGTGTTCACTGAATGGATATTGTCGACAGCTCTGTGATCATGATACATGTTCTATCATCTATATAACCACTTCTCACTCATGAATCTATGTCTACATTTTTTGTTAATCTCCACTGGATAAATTTCTAGAATCAAAATTTCTGACATGAAGATTTATGCTTCACTTTTTAAAGCAGACTTTCTGAGAACCAGTGGACAACTTGGTCATTACATGGCCTTATTTTGTACCCTGTGAACGTTGGTGGTCTTAGTAAAAACATCTCAATTCTGCTTTCTGGATTCCTCATGAGTGGGTAAGCATTCTCAGAAAGACTGGTTTAGATACACACATATCCTTAAAGTCAACTTCAACACTCCATATGTCCTGTTTTTCTCCTGACCTTGTTCTTGGGAAGGGAAAGTGCCACATCTCAAAATTTATTCCATCTGGGAATGTGACTTCGTCTCCCCAGGCAGACTTCAGTCTCTTCCAATAGGGAGCATATGGCCTGGTTCCCCTTTCATCCAGCAACTTGGGAGTTACCTCTTCCTCTTAGGATTGTGTTTGCTGTTCAGAGGAATCTTCCCTTCCTCACCATGCATAGCTAGAGTAGGCAGCTTGTCCCTCTACAACTCAATCATCTTTTACTCCTATTGGCAAGGACTATACTTGGTCCATAAAGTAATTTGGATGACCAAAATTTACTTTTGATCTATATTTCAAATTTGGTAGAAAAGAAATACAATCATTCTATGGAGGAGGAGGGAAGGAAGTCCTGCAAACTCTACTTAAACAAATGGCTTTCTTTCTCTGTTCATGTGTTCACCAGTCTAAACAACCAGAGCTTGCACAGTCAATGCCTTCTGTTTGTATCATCACATGAATGAAGCTGGAGAAAGGGGAAGAAAATGATAGCAATATTTATAGAATTGACTGGCAGCACTGTAGCACAGAAAAAGCCTGGAATTGTCCATGTAGGATGAAATGGGGAAGATGGGGGTGGTAGTGATGGAGAAATTAGGAAAAGTTATGCAGGAACAATAATAACAAATGACAACAACAATACTTAGCTTTGAATGTTTACTCTGTTCAGGCTTTGTTCTATGAACTTTACATCTATTAATTTATTAATCTTTAAAACATCTCTTTCAGATGTAGAAACTGAGATATGGAAAGATTAAGTAATTATCATTTGCTCAAGGTTTCACACTAATAAGTGGCAGTTGAATTTAAATTCAGAAACTGAAAGGTCAATGTTCTTGATCATGAAGTTTCTGAGCCTCTTAATTATGATTATTGAACACCATTTGTCAGACACTGGGCTAAGTGTGAATTATATTTTTAATTTAATCCTTACAAATACCTAGTGAGTAAACTACTAATTGAATATTTTATTTTGCAGATGAGTTTTGAAGTACAGGGAGGTCAAGTAACTTGCTCAAAGTCATGAAACTTATATGTGGTGATAACAGAATCTCAGGTTTATGTATTCACAGCTCAAGCTCTTATTTAGGTCTCTGCTCTGAGTCACTGATCACTTGTCTTAAAGAAAAATCTCTGGAAAGCATTTAGTAACCACTTAGAATTTTCACAAACCAGGTGGAAGCTAATGATGGCCTCAATGACCAGTAAGATTTTGTGGGGACTATATTTCCTGTTCCAAGGCAAGGACTAAATCAGATCTCCTCAAATGGCTATTGTACCAGTTCATTCATTCAAAACATTTTTAAAGGAAAATTGCAGACAGGAATGAAAGTGAACAGAGGCAGGCAGATAGGAAGAGAGAGGAGGAAGAAGCATTTCATTAATTTTATTTACTTATTCATCTTGGTTGCTTTCGGCATCCCTGGGATGCGAACCTGCAACGTGGCGATGTATATGGAATGCGTCCAACCACTACTCCACCAGAGTGTTCCTTGAACAAATATTTGTGAGTGCTCCTACATGCCTGTCACTGTTCCAGGCTATGGGATCAAAGTAGTCAGCTACAACAGGCAAAAGCCTCTGCTGTCCTGGGAGATTACATTCTAACAGGCGTAAACAAAATAACCTAACAAAATAGACACTAAGCAAAATAAGAATATCATATAGTGTATTGGAAGGTGACAAGTATTATGAGAAAAAAGCAGGAAAGGAAAATATAATGTGTTGCTGATTGGGTTGGTTGCCATTTTAAATATATAATCAAGGAAGACCTCACTGAAAAGGTGACATTTAAGTGAAAAGATAAATAAGGAATAGGATGGAAGCATGTGGCTATATGGAGGAAGAGAGAGTATGAATAAACTGCACAAGGAATAGGAAGAACATCTACATAATCCTATCTCTTTTACAGAGATACAACTTTGCTCACTGGAACAAGTCCAGGCTCATGAGTCTGGTTCTCAAGGTTGCCAAAAGAAGGTGACTGCCAAGGAGATGGCTTCTGTGCCCTGGTCAGGAAGTTTTCCTAATATTAGCAGGTTATCCATTCCTTGCATTATTGCCACATATTCCCTCAAAGAGTGTCTGTCTTCTAATCTCCATCAGTGCAGAGGTTAAACCACTTTCCATGCCCCGCTCGACTCACTTTCTTGGCATGCCCTGGTGGAGTAGTGGTTAGGTCTACTGTCTCTGGCTGAACACAGTCTATATACTCCCAAGAACCCAGGTTTGTGTCCTGAGGCCACAAGGTGGGGAACAACTAAGATTAACAACCAAATAAAAATGCTTCTTCCTCTCTTTTCCTGTCTGCTTGCCTACTTGCCTTCATTTCTGACTGCACCTTTCCTAAAAAACAACAAGACTCCTTTTCTTCAAGAAGATTCCTAAAATCACCGCACCTTCATAAGGTTCATTCTATTTTGAGTTCCTCCCATATTAGCTTGTATATACCCATGTTACTTTGATATTAATCACTAGGTGAATCACATGGTTATCTCTTCTCTTAAGGTGCTTAAGAAAAGGAATCCTTCATTTGTATTCTCCGTAATACTTAAGAATGTTATCTATTCAATGGGTGTTTGACAAGCATTGGGCAGTTGGTTGGTTGGATGGATGGATGGATGGATGGGTGAATAGGGTGAATGCTATAGACTATGTTTGTGTCCCCCCACCCCCTAAAATTCACATGTTGAAGTACAAACCCATTGTGATGTTATTTGGAAGGAGGGCCTTTGGGAGTTAATTAGATCATGTCGGTGGAGGTTTCATAGATGACTTTTATAAATATCATTATAGAAGAGAATCCCAGAGCACCCTCACCCCTTCCACCCTGTGAGACCACCATGAAAAGGCAATGGTCTATGAATCAGGAATTACACCATCACCAGACACTGAACCAGCTAGTTCCTTGATCTTGGACTTTCCAGCCTCCAAAACTGTAAGAAATAAATTTATTTTGTTTATAAGCCACCAAATCTATAGTATTTTTCTGTAGCAGCTGATGCCAGAAAAATAGTAGCAAAATGATAAGAGGAAATCCTTAGAGTTTGAGACAGAAGTTTGAGTGAATACTTTCAACACAATCAAAATTACCTTCTTCTGAAAAAAATATTTGAATTAGGGAGCTGAAAATTATAACTCTTCTCAGAAGACTGTGTTTTCTTCTTCAGTCTCATAATCTGTTCTAAAGACACCTACCAAAGGAGACAGGCCTGAGCTCCATTAAAAAGATTATCAAATTCAGGCCACACATTTACCTCAAATAAAAAGAGTGTGTTGAGAAGGATACAGGGTTTTGTGCCTTTAATCCACTGCTGCCAATATCAGTTATTTCTAGTCATATCACATTGCAAACCATCAGGACACACCACTGATGCCAAGAGATTGTTTCCAAAGTAGATTAATGCTCACAGTTAAAATCTGTGTTCCTGTGCCAATTTTTCCACTCTTTCAATTTGTAGACACATAATTGTTTATTTGATCAAGTAGCAGAGGCATCTAAAATATTATAATAAATATTATCTACTTAGGGAATGTAATTTTGAGCATCCTCAATATATCAGCATGCAACTACACCAGTAAAATCCCACAATGCTCTGGCATTGAATAACGTACTTTTCAAAAATAGAGACAGCTATCCAGCAGCTCTAGTTTTTCTGACAAATCTTGGCTCAATGAAAATTCTGTACCATCTATGTGTTATAGATTTCAAGAAATCCGAAAATTTGAAGCAGTGGTTCCTTCCCTTCTTTGGAACAGGAGCCCCTCTTAAGTAATTTCTCCAGTAAAGTACACACATATAAACACTTCTATACAAAATACTGGGCAGTTTACCTGAAACTTATCCATGGGCCCTTCCTCAAGAGTACATATTTTGAGATTGAGAAAGTTTAATGACAATACCAAGTGGTGGTGAGATTAAGGAGCAATCAGAACTTTCGTATCCTATTAATAGCTATATAAGGTAGTATAATCATTTTAGAAAACTGGCAGTATCTATTAAAGTTGTGTATATATGTATTTACAACCCACTTCTAGGAAGAAGCCCAACAAAATGTTCTCCAACACATACACAAGAATGTTTAATGCTCATTAACAATAGTATGAACAAGTAAATGAGCTATAGTTTCACAGTAGCATACCACAGAGCAATGAGACCGAACAACCTACAACTACCTGTGATAGCATGAATTTCACAACATAAATTCACAAAAGAAGCCAGGCACAGAGATGATTTCATTTATAGAAAGTTCTAAAACAAGGGGACTTCATCTCTAGTAATACTATAGAAGTCAAGATAGCGTAGTGTGAGTGAGGGAGCATGAGGAGCTGGTCATGTTTCTTGCTCCGAGTGCTTGCTTCATGTTATGTTTACTTGGTGAATATTCATTACACTACAAATTTATGTTTTGTTCCCTTTTCTGTAGGTATAATATACATCAATAAAAATTTCCATACTCTGAATATGATAAAACCCATTAAATTGTACATATCACTTTGAATAGGTGAATTGCACAGCATGTGAATTGGATCTTAACGTAGTTGTTAAAAGAAACAAATGGTTGGTGCAACTTCTGAGCTCAGGGTCAGGAAGGTTAGCAGCCAGAAAAGGAGCCTTGGAACATCTTCACAAATTTAGAATCATGGAATACTTGTATAGAAAGGGACTTCTGTTTTCATGTGGATCCAACAGGCACAGACCTACTGTGGAGAAAAGTTTCCTACCCAACCTGATGCACTGAGATGATTTTCAGATCACTAGACAAGGTCCCTTCCTTGTAAATCAATCTTCAGTGTCCACTGGTTATAGTTGACTGGCTCCCTCAACAAGAGAACGAAGAGGAAATAGTTTAAAAAGCAGTTTAATTGCATTCACAGTTTGACTCTGATCTCCCAACTTCTATTAGCCCATTCTGATATCAAGCGGAGCACAGCTTGTTGATTTCATTTTAGTCACTGCAGCCCCCAAAAGAAAAAGCAAAAACAAAAAGCAGGGAGGGTGTTTTTTGGATTCCAGTTGTACTGAGTTTGGAATGGTCACTATAATCTGTGACTGATGTCCTGTGCCTGACTGAGGATTCCTAGATCTCTCTGAACAGGATTTCGCAATTCCGAGTTCAGAATGGCTGATCCAAAGTTTGATGCCTCCCTGAAGAACACTAATTTTTCTTTGGCAGATGAGCTCCAGTCATTTCCCATACCATCTCCAAGGGTTTTATATAAGAGCCAGATATTCTCTAGAGGTAGCATTACTTCCTCCCTAGTATTAGGTATTCTCACTCAGGTTCTCTCGCTCTCTCTTTCTGCTACATCTATTTTAAGTACTGACTAAAATGACCCTTCAAGGAGAACAGTGATTTTCACTGATTTTCATTCTATTCTTTTGTCTACCCTTACTGCCAGGAAACAATCCATTTATCTGTAAAACCACAGATGGCTTGAAATCAGTTGTTTAGTTCAATAACCACCTTGGCCTCTGTCGCTTTTTCTCAAATATCATATATAATTATCTATCAAACACTGTCGATTCATATTCAAAATATATCTAGAATTCAACTACTTCCTTCACTGTCAACTCCCTTGTCCACTCAAACACTATCAACCCTGGTCTTTATTTCTGTATTAACTCCCTAAATTTCCTCCCTGCTTTCTTCTTCAGTCTCTAGTGTCTCACAGCAGACAGAATGAGCTCCATAACATATAATTTATAACACATCACTCTCTGGATCAAATTCCTTGAATGTATTTTCATAGTTCTTACAGGAAATCCAAAGTCATTACCAGGTCAACAAGAGTTAGACACGCCTCATTCCACATCTACCAACCTCTTCCTTTGTTCAGTTTACACTGTCCTTGTTGCTGCTCTTTAGACACAAAAATCTTCTGCCAGATACTCACATGGCTACTCCTTCACTATATTCAAATCACTAATCAAATGTTATTTCATCAGAAATGATTTTCCCGTGAACCTCATAGCAACTGATTCTATGCATTTATTCACATAACTCAGTACTGCCTCTCCCTTCTGGAATGTAAGATCCATGAATTTAGAATTCTTGTTTTTCTCACTAGTGTATTCCTAGTACCTAGAAAATTGCTCATTCAGTAAATATCTGATAAACAAATAAATAAAAATGTGATATTTTGTTTATCTGAAACCACGTTTAGAGTCCAGGGAAGAGTAATAGCAAATAGTAACAATGCCAAGAAGGTAGTCATGACTTAATCACTTACCAGAAAGATGTTCATGATGAGTCCATAATTTGTGAAATCAGGTCAATGTCCCATGATGATTAATCAAAACTGTCCAATGTGTCTTAAAAACACTTATTATTGACCACAGGGGGTTCAGGATACTGAGAGGGAAAGGACCAATGCAAAATAGGTGTTCTTCTGTTATTGTGGGATGTGAAGCTACTCTGGGAAGGACCAAACTCACTCCAGTGTAATTATGAATTATTATTAGAAAATATTCTTGCACCCATCTTGAGGCCAGAGAAGAGCTGCACATCTTGGTCCTCAAGCATTAGTCCTTTTAGAATTTTTGGGTCTTTTGCATAAAGCAACCACATAATTTCATCAGTTTTTGCCTAGTAAAAACTATCTTTTGGTAAGCATTTACCACACGTATGGTATGTCACATATATCATTCTTAATCTTTATTCTGTGGGGTAATACTGTTATTAACACTATTTTCTTTTGGCTATTTTAACTTATTTTTAATAATAGCTTTGTTGAGATATAACTCACATGCCATAAATTAGTCCTTTTTGTGGTTTCTTCCCCTGGCCCTGGGTCTTGAACTCAAGTCCTTGGACTTTATATGGTCTACACCTCAGCTGCCTTAGCTACTTGAGCTACAAGGGTGTGCCAAAATGAATTCTTTCCCATCATGGTAAAAAATGAGTAACATGAAAATGAGAATTTTTACATTTATCTATTTTTAAACAATTTTATTATTTAGTTTACATTGCTCATTTTAAGATATTGAAATGGCACCTCAGTCTGTATTTCACACCACACCCAACACCAGAGTTCTAGTGCCAATTACCACTGCCTTATTCCTGCTTTCCTTCTCCTCCCCTTCTCACCACCCTGGTAGCCACAGTCTTGGATCTGTGATTTTTGGTGAGATGTGCCTGTTTGCTTTGTTTCTCTATACTCAACATATGAGTGAAACTATCCTGTATTCTCTTTTTATTTCTAGGTTGTTTTGCTTAACATGATCCCCTCCAGTTCCATCCAGGATTCAGCAAAGGGCATGCTTCCATCTTTTCTTTAGCAGTTGCATAGAATTCCATTGGATACCATAGAATACCATGTCTTCTTTATCCAGTCATTTGTCGACAGGCACTGAAGTTGTTTTGGTTATTATGAATTATGCCATGATGAATACTTGAGTCCATGTATATATATATATATATATATATATATATATATATTCTGACCAGTGTTTTGGTATTCTCTGGGTATATGCTAGAAGTGGTATTGCTAGATCAAATGGTAAATCCATCTTTACTTTTTGAGCAATTGCCATACTGTTTTCCAAAGAGGTTGTTAAAAAATGACCATTTTAACCATTTTCAGTATACAATTCGTCTTTAAGTACATTTATAATGTTGTGCAACCATCACTACTATCCATCTACAGAACTTTTTCATCATCCCAAACATAAACTGTACTCACCAAACGCTAACTCTATCTCTCCCCTCCATGCACACACAATTCTTGATAAATTCTATTATGCTGTATCTATGAAGTGACCTATTCTAAGTACTTATATAAGAAGAATCAGACAATATCTGTCTTTTTGTGTCTTATTTAGCTCGCTAAGTACAATGATTTCTAGGTTCATTCATGTTGCAGCACATGTCAGAATTTCATCATTTTATAAGGCTAAATGATATTCTACTGGCTGGGTAGAACAAATTTTATTTATCCTTTCATTTATTGCATTGCTTTCACTTTTTGGTTATTAGAATAATGTTGCATGAAAAGTTGTGTATTATATTCCATTCTACAGACAAGAGAGTGAGTCTTAGGATTCCAACCATTCCAGGATCACACAACTAATGAGGCGGGGGCTCAAAATTCAGGTGGACTTAAAGTTAAGCTTGTTCCCCATCTCATTCTACCTCTCTTGAAGCATAAGGTCAAATAACCAGATGGACACTCGTGCGCAGGCAAAAGAAGGCACCAACATGACCCACGTCATCACCATTCCACTCTATCTGATCAAATATCATTGTGACTTTAAAAGTCCTGAGCAGAGAGACAAAGCAAAGGGTCAAATTAGAACTAACACTGCATTTAGCTAAACAATGAGGAGAATCAAAATATCTTAATGAATGGGTTTGGATAGTCTCAGAAATAACCTCTGGATATCATGTTTCTAAATGCTACTAATAATTGAAGTATTCCTGCTTTTGTTCAGTAAAATGTATTAACCATGGCATGCCATGGTGGAGTAGTGGTTGGGCACCGTTCACATATATCTCAAGGTCCTGGGTTTATGTCCTGGGCCAGGGGAAACAGCCAAGATGGAGAACTAAAGAAAATAAAGAAAAATGCATCTTCCTCCTCTCTTTTCCTGTCTGCCTACCTGTCCGCACCTTTCCACTAAAAATGTATTAGCCACAATGTGTGAGGCAGACATCATGTAACTCTCTGAAGATATGAAAATAACGTAGGGTATAATTCCAGAATCAAGGGCTCCCACGTGAATTACAGCACCACAATTATAACATGGCACATGACTAGCTTCATGGTGTCAACTGGCTACATGTTTGTGCATTTTAATGCCCCTTGAGGGCAACCCAGTCATTCATAAAAGGAGCTATTTCATGGAGAGTGTAGTTAGCTAGATTCATGACTATATCTTACACCAGACACACTGACTTTTCTCCATCCAGAGTCATTCTTTTAGCCAGGTGGCAACATTTACATAAGCTCCAATAAATAAAGCTTGGCATAGCACTGCTCAAGAGAAGAGTTGACTTTCTAAGTATTCAGTGGAGAGGGTGTTGTGAAAAGCTCATTTATATCCCAGAAATAAGGATTTATTTCTTCAGCTGGTAAGAGTGTTGCTGGTAGGCAGTCCTTGGCTGTTTGTCCACTTCAGGGATTACCCCAGCTGCAGAAAACTCACTTTGCCCAAGGTCCTGTCATCTTCTCCAGGCATCCCACTTCCAATGACTGACTGGGGTGAAGGTTTAAAGGTCTTGCCCTCCTGATCTTCTCAGAATACCTCTAAAAAGGTAATCTTATGCTCGGAATTTCTTGCAAGTTTAGTTGAAGCTTCCGTTGAAATTACATCACAGTTTGACTTCCCCCTCTTCTGGCTTCTGCCTCCTTCTCCTCTTAGCCACAGCTGTTGATCACCAGAACATCCTCGAATAACCCTCCTGCATTTCAGACTCCATCTCAGACTCTGCTACCTGGAGAACTCTGCTGCAACAGCCGTTCATTGGAAGGGCACAGTAGACTGTAGCAATGTTTATAAGAATCTTAATCTAAGGGCTCTGAGGTGGCTCAAAGCCCATGGAAAACTTCTACAACCAGGTGTAATGAGACACTACTTGAGAATAGGGGTGTTTTCTTTGGTAAGATGTTCCAATCTTCTTATCCATGATCCTTACCAGAGACTCACTAAAGGAAATAGAAATACAGTAACAGATGCTATAAACATACTCAGATGGGTTAACTGCCCAAAAGGAGAAACTTGAGAGAGGAAAGTCTGCAATCAAATCTAAGGCTTGTAAGTCAAAGCTTGCTTTTATATCATAAGCCATAATTTTGAAATTCCATTAATGTTCATATAAAGCTTTCTACCAGGAGCAAGAGTGAATTTTCCATCTTAAAAATGTCTCCAAGGATCTTAGAACAAAACTGAGCTCATAGATACAGAGAACATCTTGGTGGTTGCCAAAGGTGGGGTCAAAAGTGGGTGAAATAGGTGAAAGGGGTCAAAAGACACAATCTTCCTTGCATTTTAAGATGCTCTTCTAGATGCATTAGCTTCTATTCAATCTTAAATCAGAAAAAATTCTCTTTCAGTCTCACCAAGACTTCAAAAAATCTTCATAAATAATTCACACAAAAGGTAGTTTTCCCAACTCTAATATTCTAGCTTAATTAATATATCAAATGCACTTTTTGACAGACTAAATGTTTGTTAAAATTGCCATCATTAAAGAATTGTAAAGGTGCATGCTTGTTTAGATATGTTTCAGAAAATTTTACTACAGAAGCATGATATTGTAAATATATATATATATATTTTTTTTTTTCAAACTGTTTCCCAGGTCCTGAGACAAGAGCTTTGGAATTACCTGACAAATGGTGGGGGGATAAGGATGTTTTTGGTATTCCTAACAAGTCCCTTTTAACCACCCCTGAGCTTATGCTACTGAGGTGAATCTTGAGGGATTGTTAGATAGGATCAGGAATGGTGACTGGTTGCCAGAGAAACTCATCATGTGATTATAACATTGGAACTTTCAGCCCTACCTCTGAGCTTTTGGGGACATGAAAGGGCCTGGAGACTGATTTAATGACTAATGGCTAATTGATTTAATTAAGCATGCCTTTATAAGTAATTCCTTCACAAATCACCCTCAATCATGGAATTCATAGTTTCTGGGTTAGTGAATAAAAGGGTGTTACACCCAAAATTCCATGAGGACAGAAGCTCCTGTGCTTGGGACCCTCGAAACATCATCCTATATACTGCTTCATCTAGCTATTCATGTGTAATCTTTATAATAAAACAGCAGTAGTAAGTAAATGGTTTGCTCTGAATTCTGTGAGCTCTTTTAGCAAATTGTTGAACCTGAGGAGGAGCTCATGGGAACCTCCAACTTATAGCCATTTGGTTAGTACAGAAGGGCCAGGACTTGGTATCTGAGGTCAGGGCAGTCTTGTAAAACTGGGCTCTTTTGGGATTTGTGCTAACTCCATGCAATTAGTGACAGAACTGAATTGAATTGTAGAACAGCCACTTAATGTCAGAGAGTTGGAGAACTGGTTAGTGCGGGGGGAAAACGCCACACTTTCTCTTTTGTAAATATTGTTGGTGAAAAAAAAATAGGTCATAGTAATAGGTAAAGTGATTTTTGGTGACTGAATTGTAAGGCTTTAGGGAATTAAACCAAATACAAAAGCCTTTGCACAAAAGGATTTCAGTTTAACCCTAATCATTGCACACCCTT